>LUCW03000330.1:30000-82500 GCA_001586965.3 Sphaeroforma sirkka | reverse complement strand
GCCCAGAACATCTAAGGGCATCACAGACCTGTTATTGCCTCAAACTTCCATCGGTTTAAGCCGATAGTCCCTCTAAGAAGTATGCCGTAAATCGCAATTTACGTTACTATTTAGTAGGTTAAGGTCTCGTTCGTTAACGGAATTAACCAGACAAATCACTCCACCAACTAAGAACGGCCATGCACCACCACCCATAGAATCAAGAAAGAGCTCTCAATCTGTCAATCCTCACTATGTCCGGACCTGGTGAGTTTTCCCGTGTTGAGTCAAATTAAGCCGCAGGCTCCACTCCTGGTGGTGCCCTTCCGTCAATTCCTTTAAGTTTCAGCCTTGCGACCATACTCCCCCCCGGAACCCAAAAAAAAAAACTTTGATTTCTCATAAGGTGCTGATGGAGTCATATAATTAACTGCCACCAATCCCTAGTCGGCATAGTTTATGGTTAAGACTACGACGGTATCTGATCGTCTTCGATCCCCTAACTTTCGTTCTTGATTAACGAAAACATCCTTGACAAATGCTTTCGCAGAAGTTAATCTTTCATAAATCCAAGAATTTCACCTCTGACAATTAAATATTAATGTCCCCAACTATCCCTATTAATCATTATCTCGATCCTAGAAACCAACAAAATAAGATCGTGATCCTATTCCATTATTCCATGCTGCAATATTCAAGCAAACGCCTGCTTTAAACACTCTAATTTTCTCACAGTAAAAAAGTCCCAAACCCTGCCCACACTCAATTAAGAGCACACACAGTCTTTGAGAAGAAGAATGCGCCTAACAGTGCATACCTCACGGCAGACCATTACACACAATCCAAAATCCAACTACGAGCTTTTAACTGCAACAACTTTAATATACGCTATTGGGCTGGAATTACCGCGGCTGCTGGCACCAGACTTGCCCTCAATTGTTCCTCGTTAAGGGGTTTAAATTGTACTCATTCCAATTACAAGGCTTTTAAAAGTCCTGTATTGTTATTTTTTTTCACTCACTACCTCCCTGTGTCAGGATTGGGTAATTTGCGCGCCTGCTGCCTTCCTTGGAAGTGGTAGCCGTTTCTCAGGCTCCCTCTCCGGAATCGAACCCTAATTCTCCGTTACCCGTTGTAACCATGGTAAGCCAATACCTTACCATCGAAAGTTGATAGGGCAGAAATTTGAATGAAACGTCGCCGGCGCAAGGCCATGCGATCCGAAAAGTTATTATGAATCACCAAGAAACCGCCGAAGCGCATTGGTTTTTGTATCTAATAAATACAGCCCTTCCGAAGTCGGGCTTTTTCGCATGTATTAGCTCTAGAATTACCACGGTTATCCAAGTAGTAGATATTATCAAATAAACTATAACTGATTTAATGAGCCATTCGCAGTTTCACAATATAAATATTTATACTTAGACATGCATGGCTTAATCTTTGAGACAAGCATATGACTACTGGCAGGATCAACCAGGTAGCTATCTTACATACAAATCCATGTTTACACAATCTACTGCTAATTCTCAATTCCACCACTATGCGCAATTACACAGCCGTTTCATTTCAAACTATACACCATCTCCTGCAAACATAAATCGCATATTCCACCACAAGGGTGGAAAGGTAATTCAGCACAAATTGTTATCATATAACCCGTCACGAATGACGCATTACATGGTAATTGCCTACATCTGATCAGTACAATACTCATCAGGGTAAACAATATACACAAGTTTGCTGTACCTAAAATTTCTCCTACGTTTAGGATTCCAAACATAATCACAATTATATACTGCTTTCAGTTTAATTCGACTGTTTGAAAACTTTAACATTTCCCACGTGTTGATATACAATGACCGACGTAATCTAATCAAAGTAAACCTACACGCAAATCGGTGAAAAGTAGAATTATGCATTGCAAAGCAATACACATGTATTCTTCCGCGCCATTACTCGCCTAAGCTGTAATGGACTGAGAATGTGTTTGGTATTTGCTCGCTGACGGATATTGTATACTGGAACGGTAAAACAATTTCCAACAGCAAATACAAATAGAGGATGTCAGCGCATACAACTTCTTACAGATTTGAAAATATATACAGCAATGCATACATATTTGTAGACAGATGTAGACATGTCTTTTTTTTTTTTTTAAAAAAAAAACAGAAATCTGTAGTTATATATGTTCATCTAAAGTTGAATCTAATTCATTCTTAAGCACAGGTTTTCAATAGAGAATTTCAAATTTAAAAGTTACATTTCGAAAGATATTCGGATGCAAGTTAATCATAACGTTAAAGCTTATCGTAAATACAATTTCCAAAGAAACATGAACTCACAAAAGCTCACTGCAACAATTAACAAACAACCGCATACAATACGAAATGGCACTTGGTAATAAAAAAACGACCAATGAAAACGAAGCCATACACAATGAATAGCAAATCAGCCAATAGAAACACACATATACATCAATGTGTAGGGATTTAAGCCAATTTGATTGGCTCTCCCTACAAAAATTCGCTAAAAAAAATTCACGAGTTTACGCCAATCATCTAAAATAGAACATTTTCTTGAAAGTTTTTTTTTTTTGAAAAAAATGTGGGAAAAACTCAACCCCTAAACTTTGAACTCGGGGCTTATTTCATCGATTTTCATCCCTGAAATTAATCCTGTGTTTCGTTGACTATGTCTTTTTTTTTTTAGTAATCGAGATGATAGTCAATCTTTTCTCAACCGACCCCCCCCCCGACCGGAACTGTTGGTATCCATTATGGTACCTCCAGACGAAGGGACCCCAGTGATAGACTACAGTAGTAGGCGTATTTCTATATACGTTAATAATGTTTTACGTCGTCAGCTCGAGAGTAATATGGGACTTGTTCTCAAATTAATATAAGTATAGGTGGGTCAGCCTGAGAGAACGTAAGAGTAATTTGAGACTTCTTCTCAGATTATTATGTTTATAGAAAACGGGCCACCGGCTAGCCGAGAGCCGAGGTTCGAGACTGAGTGTGGTAACAGTAACAGAGGCTAGCCGAGAGCCGAGGTCCGAGACGGAGTGTGGTAACAGAGAATATGATATATTTATTTCTAGAAAATATATCCGAGTGCTAAAGTATTCTGCATAAGGTTTCTCATACTGATCATATGAGTTTTTACCCTGGCCAACCCAAGTGGTTCAACACTAGTACAAACACCATCATTATATAACTGAGGGTGAGATCATAAATAAATCCATTCGAATGCACCATACATTAGATACACTAGCACTTACTATTAGTCCCCACACCGCACGCTAACAACTTAGATTTAAAGTCTACTACATTGTACTCTATCACCCAGTGTCTCATTACCTCTTGAACCTGGACACCCATATATCACCTGCTCAGACAAAGGAATTGTCAGACGACAATTTGAGCATCTGCGTGTTAAAATGAATGCAATTGTATCGTCTACGGGTTTTCCAAATCAATAGCTGCCCTGTGAGTTAGATAGCCAGTCCTCCGGCGTCTGCTTGTCCAAAGTCACTGAGCATGTTTTCAGAGTCCGTGGAGAGTTCATCACTCTGCGAAATGAATCAAATGAACTGCTTCACTGATGACGACAAATTTTGCGGAGTAACAATTGCCAAGTGCAAATCCGCTGGTTCCAAACAATTCTGCCAGGGAATTTAATCACAGTTGTCAATTCCTGAGCACTACTAGGGCCACAAACTCTGTCGGCATCTCATCGGGTGCCAGAACCTCTTCTGTTCGTTTTTTTTTAGGATGTTCCAACATACGCTTCTTGCGAGTAACGTGCACATTATCGTGTGGTGCCACTTGAGGGAATAGGCTTTGCGCGACGAATTCTGCGTTTCACTGGGCTGATTCGCTTTCTATCGTCAGCTCCGCCGATGATTAAATGACCAGTTGATGTTGTCATTAAGCCATTATATTGCAAGAATGATTAAAGTAACTGGTATAACTCGGAAATCAAAACCTACTACGTTAAAGTAGCTGACGAAAGAGAGATTACGTGTCGAAACATGACCATAGATTTGAGGTTTACCCTCACTGATCAATAGACAACAGTTGCAAAGGCGGTCGTCTGTAACACTTCGCCAGACTACGATTTGATAGTGGGAATCAGGATTTCCAACTCAGCGAACGTAGACCCATGAAGTCTTTGTATAAGCCTCCTAGGACCGTGAGGGAGATGATATCTCGATTCACGAAGAAGCTAAAGAATCTTATCTTTGAGAATAACGAGATCAAGATTACCGACTGGGCTCAGTTCAAGTTCGACAATGAATACGTGGGTTTAGACTTGACAATAGTAGACTATTCGAAGTTGAATGTCCAACACAAAACTACGTAGCGTGGCGTCACGAACAGGTAGCCCGAGAACAGGTTAGGCATGGTTGGAAGACGGAGTAATTGCAGTCAACTACGAACCGGCTCCAGTCAACCCTGCACTTTTGGCGGTAGACCAGTTTAACTCCGATGGCACATTAAACAAGGTTCGCATGTGATTTAATGTGAGCCCTATAAACGCGATTATACCTACACACAACTTTCGCTTATCGTGAATTGATGAATTGCTGAGAAGAATGGATGGGGCGAAGATATTTTTTCGACCATCGATTGGAAGCAAGGCTACCACCAAATGAAGATATGCAAACCACACTGGAAGTATAATTTACCTTCACTTAGGATGGACAGCAGTATCTGTTCAAGGGAGCACCATTTGGTCTACATACGTTTCCAGTCTTCTTTCAAAAGATCATGCAGGACCCGTTGAGAGATATGGACAATGTACAGGTATATATCGACGATAAAGTGGTATTTACTAAAACCAAAGAGGAGTATGATAGTGTTGTGCGTGAGGTTTTAACTACGCTGAATATGTATATGTGCGAAATCAACAGCAACAAGGTCAGTTTGGTGTAAATGAGATACATTTGTTGGGATATCAGGTCTCTGGGGACGATATTATGATCGACCACGGAAAGGTCGAACACTTGCTGGATCGGAGAACCCCACTACAAGCAAAGATATTAACAGCATGTGCGGATTCGTCAACTTCCTGTCAGATGCAGTTCCACACTTGGCAAGCTACCTTATGCCTTTCGAACATTTACGATGTCACAAGGCTAGATTGGCAGCGTTGTGGGTTAATGAATGTGATGATGCCTTTTAGCAGCTCCAAACAGTGGTTCAGCGGGCTCCAGTAGTCCAGCCACCGAAACATGGAGTACCATTCATGGTGGCTACAGACGCATCCGTCATGGCGTTAGGAGGCGTTCTGTATCAAATGATTGACGGGAAACCGAGATACGTGCAGTTCTTTAGCAGGGCTATGAACTCGTCACAAATCAACTACCCGACGGTGCAACAAGAGCTGTTGGCTATTGTGACTGCACTCACTCATTTTAAGGACTGGGGATTTTAGAACCCCAACTCACAATTGGTCAGTCGATGGCACGATACGAATGCAAATTTTCCATTTGGCATCACACATACCGGGGATGCATACTCACTTATCGGATATGCTGTCACGCTTTGTACCGTACTTCAACAAGATGGGCTTACAACATTGGATGGCCAATTCTAGATGGTTTAAGATTGCGACAACATGTATGGTCCACATACCCTAATACCCTGTTTGCAGCAGCATCATAATGCGCAGCTGCTGCGATACCGGACTCTGAAACATCCAGAAGGTGATGAGTTCCAAATCGACTTAACAGATGAGAACGCATGGGCGAATCCACCGTGGTTGTTGATATCACAGTTGCTAATTATGTACATATACAAGATGCTACCATCACGTTGTGTTGTCCCGTAAGACATTCAGATAAATAGCTCCCACAGTTGATATCGATGATACAATGTGAGCCCATATATGTGGATAGAGAGATAGATACTTTCTCTACCAGGGTACCCGTGCAGGTCAGAAGATGCCTTGGCGATATACAATCATATGTCGAGTAGGTTCAGTTGGAACATCCAAATGAACACAGTTCGAGACCTTCAAGGGTTTAGAGTTTAGGGTTTTAGCGAGACCTTCAAGCGTAAGGTTGAAGAATCCAAGATTCCATTCTTGACACCTAAGTTTCAACGAGAGGCTGAGACGACACACGAAACTGCAGTATGCAATACAATCTTTTCTACAGTAACAAAGAGGAACAAGTCACTAGCGAAAGCATTCTACAAGGAGATACGTTCTGACAGGGACGATTTTCCAGATGTATACCACCATGCTACTCTACCCATGGACAAGGAGTACATTAGAGAATTCACACGGCCGATCTTTCAGGCGAGATGAGACCAGACGAATCTTCGAGTCCCAGTGATGTAGTAGCGGAATCCTAACCTCCAGACATTGACTCAGCGAGTTCATCGGAGGACGAC
The DNA here is from genome assembly GCA_001586965.3 of Sphaeroforma sirkka. NCBI lineage: Eukaryota > Ichthyosporea > Ichthyophonida > Sphaeroforma > Sphaeroforma sirkka. The sequence goes on along the minus strand of LUCW03000330.1, from coordinate 76,117 downwards.
ATTCTGAAGTGGTTAAGGCAAAATTATAAAACCACTGGACCAAACAGAATTGTTATCAATCGAAAATCAAATCAGTTGATCGTTAGCCGACACTATGGCGGGGGCCCCGCCCTCTGGAGGAGTCCATCAACCCACAGAGTTAGATGAGAAACTGAAGGCGATTGTACTACCCCTGATAGAGAAGATGACCTACTTCAAGGATTGCATCAAAAAGGTATGTTCATCTACAGAAAGGACTCACAAGGTAAGTAGTGTGGAGGAGATCCTCGCACGTTTAGAGAAATTAGAACACACGAACAAAACCCTACTAGAGCAGAACCACGCCCTAAAATGCGAAAATGCGAAACTCCAACAGCAACTTGCATCCAAAAACAAACCACAGAGCACTGCCACAAACCAACATCCTATACGTATCCCAGATACCACAAATACGCACACGCCAGGACTAATACAAACTCCTACAAACAAGGACAAGCCTACAACATACAAAGATATATTGAATCAAACACGAAACTCATCCTCAAGGGAGGCACAAGCAAATATATTCCAACCCAGCAAGCCACCCTCTATATGGGATTGCCAAGAAGATTGGGATCTCACAGCCTTATACTTTAGTTGCAACACACATGCCCTAGACGATGGTACATTGCCTACTAACAAACATCTTTCAAAATGGCTGAGAGATTTCCACCTGCTGAAATATATTCCCATCCTTCACACATCATATCTATACAAAGACCGGAGTGCAGTGGAGCTAGTAGTGCCCACACGTTTTGCAACTAAAACAAAACAAACGCTCCTAGCCCGCGGCTGGCGAACTAACAAAGGTGCAGACCCCGTCAACATCACCAATCCTATCGCAATACAAGGCGCACGCAACCGATTAACAAATGCGCATGCAAGTGCATTAACACGAGAAAAGTGCCCACCTCAATACCCCCGCATTTTGAAATATTTGCTGGATCGAGTACCAAACGATTCAACCAAATCCACGCCCACTACCAACGCAGTAGTACAAACCCCTAGTCGTACGAACACCAAATCAAGCCCTACACCAAACACTACCCAACGTGAACACTGAAACCCTACTCATATAGACTCATTGCACACAAATACACCTGAAGGTATAGAAGCAATAGATTCCACCTCTAGAAAATCAAAACGAAATATGACTAGCGACGAAGAAGCAGATAGGAACACGGTCAAACCCAGAATCGAAGGCTCGACCGTTGTTGAACTAACCGAAGACCTCTTTGATGATTTTATGTCAGATGACGAAATTGCATCAGTCTTAGGTGATGGTTTTAAATCCCCACAAATATCTAATGAAGAAACTGAAAGAGAACTTGCTGAATTCAAAGCAAGCCGAACCACTAGTGAGACGAACTCGCAATGAGTGACATTCTCGTGTATTATGTCAACTTAAACTCACTGAAAAAACACACAAGCTCAATACAGAGCAATACGTAAACTGTGCGGTCAGTGTGACGCCCTATGTTTAGTAGAGACATGGGGCTATACAGACCGCCTCAACGAAGTCTGCAAAGGCAGCAATACCAACCTTATTTATGCTTCACCCCCATCTAGTAGTATACACCGTGGTGGTAGAAACAACGGTGTAGCCTTACTTAGTAGACATAGCACAAACGATTTCAAACTACATGCACAAAGCCAATACTTTATATCATTCACCTTTCACATGGTCACCATAGCATGCGTCTATTTAGCACCTCACCTAGGAGACGACGTACACAAAACCTTAATGGCACTCAACTGCAAACCTCATGTACTAGTTGGAGACATGAATTTCCGCGATACAGAATATAATGACTTCCTCATTAAATATCCCGACCGTAGAAAATCTATCGAATACTATAATCAGCTACACCAAATGGATCATATAACACCAAACCAAGCAGCAAACATACGTGTTGATCACGCTTACGCTCAATCACGTACGAGAACACTGCTCACACTCATCAAAGCCACAGACATTTCACTCAAAACCGATCATGAATGTGTGTTTTCACTCAACATTAAATCACCAGACATACAACACCCCAGTACTATGCCTACATCCATGGAATGTATGCCAGCACACGGATACAACATATACCGAATTCGAACTTATAATTGCAACAACCCGCGCTACGCAAATATCTTTCGAGCAAGAATACGAGCTAACTCTAGGTCATGGCTACGACTTATCTAGAATACAAATCAAGACAAAATCACATCAGTATATGATACGATAATTAACAAGCTATGGAAAGTACAAGGCGCATTCTATGGTTACTATCTGGAAAACAACCCCCACAGATCCCACACACCATTGCGCGCTACCGAGCGTATCCATAATACCACCATTGTGAAATTATTCACTAAACAAAAGAAATCACTATCCAAACAACCATCAATACCCAACACAACAGAACCAACAGCACACATCATTAGCTCATTCCTGCAAAAGCTATTTAACCAGAAAATACCTTACAAAATACCAGAAGAAACCCTTACTGAATTCATACCTCTAGACCAAGATATCTTCACCACCGCACATATCATGCAAGCCATATTAGCATATGATAGCCGGAAGGGCTCCGGCCCGGACGGGATACATATTGATATTCTCGAAGCAGCTATCGAAGTCTATCCCATAGGACACGATCAGGAGGGTAAACCAAATCCCAAGTCACCAATTCTTAAAGTCCTCAATTACCTGTTCAACAAGATACTACATACGGGTAACGTGCCGTCAGCCTGGCTGTGCACGTTTATCGTGCCCATTCCCAAAACTGAGGTACCCTCAGGGCCAGAATTCTTTCTACCTATAACGCTCACACAGATACTGCGTCATATCTTTCAAATAGTACTGCTGAGTTACATGAATCAGCTGTCTGCCTTTAAAACACATAGCAGACAAGGCGGGTTCAAAGCAGGCTACTCTTGCTTCACACACGCCCTCACGCTACACGAATACATCAATCAATCAAGCCCCACAGCCCAACACACCCACCAGGTATTCCTGGACATTAAAAAAGCATATGACTCAGTCAAACTTGACCGCCTCTGGCGCCTTCTACACAATCGACGGGTACCCACCCCATTGATCACCCTCTTCCAAAGCATGTACCATAATTTAGTGTCTCGTATTACATATCAACAAGTCCTCGGGCCTACATTCACACGTGCTCATGGTCTAACGCAGGGAGATACAATCACCCCCACACTCTTCAACATATACATTGACCCGTTACTTGATAGCCTTGCTAAAGTCGACCCCCGAGGCTTTCTTGGCTGGGTCGACGACCTATCATTTTACAACCGCGATCACAGTAAGTTGCAACTAGGCCTCAATCATGATTATGTATGGGGCAAACACTCCGGTGTTGAATTCCACCCAAACAAATCGATATATGTAGCACCGCAAAATCCCAAACTAGCACATAAGTTCATGCTCGGACTGAATAGTATCGATGCACACCCCACTGCTAGATACTTGGGATTCCCTATGGGACCCAAAGGGATAGACATCGTACAAATGTTGGAAACACGTATAAATACTCTGAATGAATCCATAAGCCACAGCGGCCCCTTGGCTTCCGAGCTGGGACCCACCTACACCCACACAACAAACTCATGATCTTCCGAGTATTTATACTCTCGAAAATTACTTACGGCCTTGCTTTCATCCCACTATCACACTACTCACACACATCACAAATCAATACACAACTCGACAAGCTCGATACCGTAATCCATAAAGCCTCTGGATATATTATTTCCACTGCCGAAAAGACCCCAACAAAAGCCACACCAACTATGCTGAAACAAATTCAGTTCTGTGCACTCCTCAACGCACGGGCATTATGCACTTGGCAGTGCGTGAGTCTTATAAATCATATAACTCGTTCTGGGCAAACAAGCAACCATATTCACCCCTATGAGACTCACTATGCTCGCTCGCGAGAACATACTTCACTACCCTCCGTTCATAACATACAGGAAACTGAAACAAGCATACACAAACAGAAAACCAAACAAAAAGGAAAGCGCACTACACCGACAAGCGGCTCGCGAACTCCGATTTGGACTCATCTATCCAGGCGAGGAAGAGCGGTACCGACTCGACACGCCACTCGAACATCACAGCTTCAGCAGTCTATTATTCAGAGTACCAACGATAGTCGCCCTGTACGTCACGAACAGGTATATGTTCACGCTAGAAAAGACCCCGGCAGGTCTCACATGCATTGGCTGCAGCAAAACACCTTTCACCACATCACACTTCAAGTGTCCCCTCGTGCCCCCCTACATGTCCAAACTCATCTCACCACAGAAAGAGATTGTAGTTGATAGCAACTTACTTGACGCCCTTAGCACCCGTAAGCGCTACACAGACATGCTCACACTACACGACCAGTTGGTATACTTGCACAAAGGACCCATACCACCCCAAGTACTGCTGAACTGTGTGTTCCCAGTGCCACGGTTCATGACCACAATAGTACACACTCTCCTCATAGACTCAGAACACCCACAGAACGATTATACTTGGCCTTCGTTAGAACGCAGACGTCGTTTCGAACAAGCCCACAGAACACTGTGGCTAGATAACCCGCAAATGGACTTCAACACACTACATCCAGAGGCTAGCGCCTATATAGCGGCGCCCCAGCACTGGACACGCAAACTCCCGAACCACCACATACACCCCCTGTTTGACATTGACCAGGACTTAGACAATGACATCCCAATAGACATTACATTATCCTACATATGTAGTAGCGTGACTCCGCCTGACTTGATCAGACGCTGGCGAATATGCCTGCGACAAATATGCATTGACCTGAAGTTGAATATCACATATATCAACGAACACAGCGCGATGAAACGCCCCCCGCCCCGCCCACACCCTCCCTGAATGCCTACCGGCAGACACAGTCGCATATCGCGACCCGTTGATGCGGTAGTGAGTATGATACACTGGTGAGCCACTGTATCATACCTCATATTCAATGAAACGATATGCATATCTGTCACAGCTTACTCACAGACTCTGTGTCAATCCAGTTACGGCTGTCAAACGCCCACACCACTAAGACAACTACAGCCAAAGAAAACAACTCTACAAGTATAACAACCACAGACTGCAAAAGACTCAGCCCCTAGACAGTCCAGTTCGCCCTCCCCTGAAAAGCAGGGTCACGGGAACTGCCAACACCTGCCGGTAGCAACAAGTCCACCCCGGACATCAGGCATTGTATATAGCAATAGCGTGTAAACAAATAAAGGTACCTAAACCTTAAACCCTAAAACGTCACTGGAACGCTGCCAAGCGAGTACTTCGATATCTGAAAGGCACCTATGGATATGGACTAAGGTTTGACCCTGAGATAACCCTACAGCCGCTAGTAAAAATTCCAGGGGTACGACGTAAACGCCTAGCTTCTGCTCACAATTATATACTAGGTGTTGGGGTGATAGTAAGAGGCAGACTGTGTCATCCATGTAGATCTTGTATCCTGCCTTGGTTAATTGAGGGACGCGGATTAGGTTTGTCTTTAGAGTTGGTTCGTAAATAGCCCTTCCAGTGTCACTCAATTGCCCTGAGTGAGTTGCGATTCCAATAGTCCCGTCAGCTAGGTGTACGTTTGTGAAGTGACGTTTTGTGTTTGATATCAACTCCAAATCGTTAATAATGTTTTCTCGAATTAGACCCGATTCATATGCAAATGGGCCTCCATAGGGCACTACAGAAAGAAGGCGCACCTAAGGCACTTTTGGATTTTATTGTGGAGAACGAACAAAAATTGCAGTCCATGTCGTTCCAGGACACCACTGCTTATATTGTACCTACACACGAACAAGATCTGGAAGATAACGCATATAGAAATGTATTGGCGTGCATGAAGTTAAACCCTTTGGTGTCACTCGAGACCCAACTTCGAGAATTTGAACGCTTTATGGAAATACGACGGTACGAGAATCCGCTACAAGTATACCGCAATCATGGTATGCTCAACCTAATTAATCAAGCCGCGGGGGTTGCATACTACCGTGACACTCTTCGCATGCACCCTAACTGGCGAGAATATTCCGCGATACAGATGCGTGATGTATTTCGGGTGAGTATTGACAAGGCGGAAGAACACCGTCGGGCAAACCTCTCCCGACCATTACAAATCCCAGGGGGTTCCCGTTCACGCACACGGATGCGTGTGGAGGCCAACACACGAGCTAATCCGCTTGCGCCACCAGCATCGAACCCTAGGGCTCGTTGTAGGTCGTGTGAGCAGGATCTTCCTTTTGGCCCAGCACACGCACCACGTTGCCCTAAGTTACTGCGAGCACCGACTTCAACGAACACGGGCAGCTGTACACAACCTGGAGGTGCGCCACAGCACCGTACGTCGGCTGGAGGAACATCCGCGCGCACACAACAGGCGCAGGGTAATAATTTCTGCCCTCGCGTTATTCTCGTGGCTGGAGATGATAAGATGCCTGATCCGACGCCAGCTGAGGTAGGAGAGAGCGAGGTGATGGGCACATTTAATTTGGTCGACGAGTCATATGTCGCCAGTGAAAATGAGTTGATGGAGGCCGAGCAAGGGCCCACCGGTAGGGAAGCGGAACAGAACTCAAACTGAGATGTTTGGGTGTCTGAGTTAAACATGTGCGTTACGTTTGGTCAAATGGCAACAAGAATATTTGCAGTAAAAGATAAATTGGTTCCTAATGACAATCGTGTATATGTTACGCTACAAGTCAACGGATATGCGATGCGCACACTCATTGATACGTGGGCGAACTGTTCCGTTATCACTCAGGCATCCGCAACAAAGGCACAACTGTCCATTACACCACCAGCTAAGGAGAGTTACATATACCTGGCGGATAAAGCTTTCCACACTCCGCGCATAGGCAGGACACACGCCACAACGGTGCAGTATGGTACGAAGTCTGCTGCAGGTTGTATGTTTGAATTTATGGATTTACCTGATAACATTGATGTAATTCTGGGAATGGATATTATGCGCGAGTTGGGCTTAGGTCTCACGGGACTATCTACACCATTTCCGTAAACCAATCGTTATATTATGGATGAACTACTCGAACCAATAGACATTCGCATGGCACCAGACTTCTCCGAGCCTGATGATATAAGGCAACGACTACGGAAGTATTTAGATGCCAACGAGACTATTTTGACGAAGCTAGATGTACGCTACCAGGCAGTGAAGTGACCCTTTCCATACCTCGAGATAAACTGTTGGGCCTTCGACGGCAAACACGGAACTTTGTATCGGATAAGTACAAACCACACGTCACACAACAGGTACATAAAGGGAAGATGAATTGGTATCCAAGCGCCGTACGTCGGCGTCAGTGGTCAACCTGCCGTTACTAGCAGTACCATCATTTACACCATCGGGGGAACTCGTTAAGGTTAGGGTGTGTTTGGATTTGCGACAAATCAACGCCCTTATTACGGGCGACGAGTTTACATTACCAAAGGTTAATGAGATTATCAGTAATTTACGAGGCAAGCGTTATTATACCACGCTAGATTTATCTGCGGCATATCACCGCCTCCCAGTCAACAAGGACTCACAACATATGTTCTCGTTTACTTGGGATAGTCACCAGTACTCCTTCACGTCGGCTCCATTTGGATTGTCGACCCTTCCGTCACAATTCCAGCGTAAAATTAGTAATCTGATGGCGGGTTTAGACGTGCAATGCTAAGTCGATGACCTTATAATTGCATCTAACAATTACGAGGAGCATATTGCAACAGTGGAGGAGGTCATCCGACGGCTTACCGAGAACAACTTCAAACTTAACCAGAAGAAGTGTCACTTTGCAGTGAGTGAGGCGATGGTCCTGGGAAAGAAGGTTTCTGCGAAGGGCATTGATGTTGATCATGAGAAGCAACAACAGTTGATCGACTGGCCAGTGCCACGATGTGAACGGGACATAGCATCTGCATTGGGGTTGGCGAACTTTCTACATGAACACTTACCTAACTTTGCACATAAAGTGGCCCCACTGCGATCATTCTCGAAACTCAAGCCGAAAGAATGTGGTAAAGGTCCCCTTAAACCACTATCATATAGGCGAGTATAACTCCAGCGGATACCCTAGCTTATGGGGGGGTGAAAACATACCAGTGGATACCCTAGCTTTTTGGGGGGTGAAAATATACCAGCACAGCCGGGATGGTTCAAAAGACCAGTTTCCAAGGCACGAACTTACTCAGCAGAAGGATTTCGCTAGTTTATATATATATATATATTGTTTAATTTACACTACTAGTTTTATATGTTTAATTTTCAATAGTTTAAGAGGTCATTTATTTTTGAAGTTCTTCAATCACTGGTGACACTTGAGCTTGAGGGGAGTGTGGTAAAAGTCCCCTTAAACCACTATCAGTGTGGAGTTAGAATTAGTTTACAATTAATTTACACGAGGTGAAGTATTTGTAGACCACGTAGACAATCAAATATAAGAATAAATACACCGCACTGAGCCTCAGGGGGACTCAGTAGGTTTTAGTATCGTATTTTGATGTGTTTACTACAAGAACCCATTGGGGATCGTTGGAAACAAGAACATCAACTGGCATGGGATCAGATGAAGGAAGCAATTGTATCTGCAGTTCGGTTGAACTTCCCAGTTAACGGGGTCCCACTAGAGTTAGAGACCGACGCCAGTGAATACGGTATTGACGGGGCATTGTTTCAGTTAATTGACGGTCGCAAGCACTACTTGAAGTTCTTTTCGAAGACTCTTAACAAGGCGCAACAGGCATACGCAACACCGATGAAGGAACTGTTAGCACTTATATTTGTATTGGTCCACTTCCATGATCACCTAGTAGGCCAACACTTTACGGTGCATACGGACCATAAGGCGCTGGTATACATGAACACCCAGTTGAAACCGAATAGTATGTTACAACGTTGGCATCATATTATTGCGCGATTTTAACTTCTTGATAACACATGTCGCAGGAGAATTGAATAAACTACCAGACATGTGGTTCCGGGTTCATGAGGGCACGGCGGATATTAACTTTCCGACCATCTTTTAAACGTCGTGCTGGAAGTTGTACCCTGATTTCTTTGATCAGTTTGCATCCAGCCACAATGCTCAGTTACGCCAATACTGGTCTTACGATAAAGACGGAGGCGCGTTCAAATTTGACTGGAGCAAGTACAATGCATGGATGAATCCACCATGGCGCCTTATTCATAAGGTAGTTCGTAAAGTATTGGCTGATAAGGCACCAGCAACAATATGTCTTCCATTGAGCACACGCGCAACATGGTTCCCTCTGCTTCTATTGATGATGCTAGCAGATCCATTGTTAATCCCGCCCACAGCCCATACATTCTTGAAGCATGGTACACAGGCGGGTGGTAAGTACCTATGGGAACATACAGTAGTCGTACGTATCGGCCCTCCGTCGAGATATAAGGTGTCTCCATCGTTTTGGTGTAACTTGGGTCTCGAGGTACCTGTGTGTGACGAAGCTAGTGATCGTTATCAAGAGGCATGGGTATAACCGGCCATAATTAGACGTACTCGTCAGGTTGCGGAACAAGTACCTGAGATTTGTGCGGGGGCGACGGTGATTAATCACCCTGGACATGAGGAGGCTAACCGCCGGGTGCAACTCACTTGGCAGATTCATGAACAAGGACATCTGCTCCAGCGGTTACGATACAACAGATGTGAAACGATGGACATATTTGGGACCAAATGCTTCCAATAACGGAAGAGGTCCGTAAACTATGTCGTACATGTTTAGGTAATGACACTATGAAGAAAGGATTTCAACCTTTAATGAGTATTACGGCGCGTTATCCGTGGGACCACATTCAGATGGATCTCATTCCGATGGCAGTGACCAACAAGTTTATTTTACATGTCTTGGATGTGGCATCCGGATACTCCATTCTACGGCGCTACCTGCAAAAGATGCTAAGACGGTGGCAACGGAATTAGTATCGGTGTCTGGTGAGCATGGCTTTCCCCGAAAAATTCAGAGTGATGAGGGGACTGAGTTTGTCAACAGCATTGTCAGGTCTATTACACGAGCACTCGGGATCATACACAAGACATCCCAACTATACCGTCCTCAAACAGTGGGTGCAGCAGAGCGCAGACATGAGGAGATTTACAAATGTGTACGCGCACTTTGTGTGGGCTGTCCGGAACTGTGGGATGAACGCTTACCTTTCACCATGCTTTACCAGAACCTTCGAATATCACGTCGGCACAAGTCAGCACAATTCAATGTCTACTTTGGGCACCGCCATGTTCCTTTTGCCAACATGACTGATGACTTACCTGATCATATTCCGACCACGAATGATGCATGGCTTAAACGATTGGATGACCTGGAGAAGACGATTCTGCCAAAACTTCATCACAAAACTATCAAATCCACTGATGCTATGGCGGAGGCCGGTTTTAGGGTTTAGGGTTTGATTTAATTGAGTTTGAGCCTGGAGATGTTGTTATGATACTCGCACAAGGCGCGACTACCAAAGCAATGAAGCCTCTGTTAGGCCCATACATTGTTTATAGTCGTGTAAATCAGAGTTATCATTTACGAGACAAGGATGGCAGCAAACCACCGGAACTTAGAGACCGTCCGGTTAATGTGAAGATTATTCGGCTGGTCCACCGAGCCACAGAGCCACCGCTCGATGAATCGCTATGGAGAGAAGGGGGATCGACATTCCGACACATTATATCACACCGCCACAATGAGGCAACTCATCAATCGGAGTACCTGGTACGCTGGTTAGAGGGCTCTCCCACATGGGTGACGGCAGATGCGTTTGATGATCCAAACGTAGTACCTGCATTCCGTAAGCAGATTCAAACTCGTGAGAGTCGACGACAGCGACGGCTGGTACAAGGTTAGAGCGGCCTCGTAGTTGGGTATGTCTGGCCGGGGTTGCGTCCTTACTGCACGCATGAGTGACGAATGCACGAGTATACCTATTCTCAACCGATAATATTAACAAAGTAAACTGGTATAGACATATATACGATAGCAGGTTACTTGACATTAACGTGATCTGACATATTATCTATCAAATAACTAGGTACTACATCAAAATACATTCAATAGACGACAGTTACACGTAGAGACATATTCATAACACAGACGACATTTACACGTCTATACATACTCATAACAAATTACCATAATAGCTATACATCAGCCATACACTATCCATGGATAGACAAGGTAAAGCAATTTAAAACAGAACGTCATTAAACAATGAATGGTGGTTGTGCGTGGCAAGGATATCTATATGCTTAGAGTACAGGTGAGTACCCTGTTGACTCTCACTCAGTGGTAAGCAACCATGAGGACACGGCGCATTGAACTTTGTGTGAGCTCGGTTATTAACCGCAGCTTCGAGCGTGTTGCATGGCACCCTCACAGTAGACAAAATAGACTATGTACGTTTATTTAGTTGCTGAGAATGAGGGTGAGCACCCCGGAAGTTCTTACTCAGAGGCGCGCAACCCTAAGGACACGGCGCATTGAACTTTGCGCGAGCACTATAATCGATGAACACCCGCAGCTCCGAGCGTGTTGCATAGTCGCTGTGACTGGTGTTGAGTTGGATAGCATTATTACGTGAGAGTCGGAACGTGTTGCATTATTAAGTAGGTGGCGGAACATATATAACATCATTACGCAAGAGTCGAAACATGCATACAATATTACGTATCAAGTCGAAACGTGGAGCATCATTACGTAGGCGGCGGACCATGTTTACGCAAGAGTCGGAACATATCACACTATTACATAGACGTCGGAACGTGTAAGGCGCTGTGACGGAGTCACCGTATGCGCGCTCAACTCGAATATGCTTCAGAGGACACCACACTACACTCACACACACGCACACACGGTTAGTAAGACATCGCAAAGTAATCACAATTATACTCGAGCAGATAATTATACAACACATATGAAGGGGTTGACTATGAGGATGCGACAAACAGAGATTATCTCTGAGCATCGTTTATTGAAAGGACGGGCGTGCATCTGCTTCGTCGAATCTATATTATAGGATGTATTAACATTTCGTTCAATAATTATGTATATGCACAGGCTGGGATAATAGCGGGGGCAAAGCAGCATGGACATGTAATATCTGTTAAAAATATTTGCTTTTAGTCTGATGCGTTTTACGCTTTCAGTCTGATGTGTTTTACGCTTTCAGTCTGATGCGTTTTACGCTTTCAGTCTGATGCGTTTACGGGTATTTAAAAAAAAAACGGGGAATCTAATTTAAAAATACAATAAAAACGTTTTTATAAAACGTTTACGATTTGTAATAAGATGTGTTTTACGCTTTCAGTCTGATGCGTTTACGGGTATTTAAAAAAAAACGGGGAATCTAATTTAAAAATACAATAAAAAGGTTTTTATAAAACGTTTACGATTTGCAATAAACGTTTAAACTACCCAAAACGTTAATACACATAAACAGATGGGTTAACCCTAAAAACCTTAAACCCTAACAACATATAACATACACATAAACATATATCTCGCGAACTAGGCACGCTACGACATTCATACTTTCACACATATTAGAGGAAGTCATCAGCTTCACAACTACAGTGCTTCCACACACATAACATTATCGAAACACTTAGACAAACATTAGACATTTTCAATTCTCAAATTGTTCGAAGACATTGCATTTATTTTGAATCACTCGTAGATGAAAGCACATAATAGAGACTTTAAGGCATTATAAATGCAATAAATCTACAGATACAATAATACTTTCACTAGAATCACATACACGGTTAAAACCTCACGCGTGATTGTTAAATTTCACTCCGTGGATATCAGATTACTATAAACGAGACTTAATACGATGACAGTTAAACAGAATATAGAGCAATAGATACGACCACAATAATAAACAGACAATTGATATTAAAACATCATAATCATTGCCTATTCCTTGGCTCAATACCCTTATAATTAGGATACGACGTCATAAGGCGTCTCACATGCCAAGCCTACCACATAACATGAGTTAATATACGACATAGAATACACGAGCACGAAAATAACATAATGGATGATTATACACCACTAAAGCACGGACTATTAGTGGACCATAACACAAATAGAAACCATCAACAAACTATTGCCATCGAATGTAGAAATCTAACATATTATCAATGGTATTATATACACATAACAATCAGTAGAACAACCATTGATGATCTATTGCAAGAAACATACATACACATCAACATTACATTATCACATAGCTTACACAAACACATAAAACAAAATAAAGTAACAAAGGAAAACAGAAAAGAACAATAGCACTAATACCATTATAAATATTAACCGAGCTAATGTAAATCACAAAGCAGTACAGTAATATATATATAACATTTTCATGTAAGCACAGAAAATCAACAAAGATATCAACATCTGCACTCGACGATACCTCGAGCGCTTATACAATCATAGTGGGGGGAAGACCACCAATTCCTCACAATCGCTATATATATATATATATATATATACATATATTATAAAGCTTTTATATATACATCCACAATATATATACATATACACATATATATAGAATTTTATTTATATATACACTATATATACACTATATATACACACACACGCACACACACACACATATATATATATAAGTATAAGATACAAGAAAGCAATATTGAATCATTATACATACAACTGCTACATATAAAATCACAGTAAACTACACGAAGATACAAGAAAGTAGTATCAACTTGTTCTACATTCCCAATAATAGTCAGCTACACGAAGTAGGAAAGTAGTATCAACTTATTATACATACTACTTCTACATCTACAATTACAGTCAACTACAAGATACAAGAATATAATATCAACTTATTATACTCCCCGAACAATGTAAAAGCGGCCTATATCCCCCACAACCAGAAAAGTAAGTCAAAACAAGCACACAGATCCAGGTATATAGGCTTCCCTTCGCAACCATTACGTTGAGGCAGGTTCAACGGGTGTAATCTCAGCACAGAATTGGTTTGCAATCCGAGCACCCCGAGCCGGTTCGATTGATACTATCTTTATAGCTACCTACGACAACTAGATGATACTACCATAGCCACCTACGACAACTAGCTGATACCATCGTTATAGCTACCACGACAATTAACTACTGCAACGAACAACTATTGCGAGGCAGACACAGCCCCTCACCCACATCGCGTCAGATGTCAACAGTCGGTGCAACCCATCCAAACCCAACTCCACCCCACCACCACGCACAAGGCACGCAAACGCAGAGACCCAACTGCGACAGGCGGCCAGGTGCACCTTCTCAACGGGAAGAGCCTGACGACTCATATGGGCAACCCAAGCCAAGAGGCCCAGTCCCTTGGGCGCAAAAAGGGTTAGCCCGAGCTCGTTGTCATGGTCATCACTTGCTACACAAATACTTGTGTTGACAAAGGACCATTCAGCACAGCTTAGCTGACGCTGGGGGTAGGGCTCAGAGTAAGCATCACGTATGACTCATGAGATAAACCTATCACGTATGACTCATGAGATAAACCTATCACGTATGACTCATGTGAGATGAACATATCACGTATGACTCATATGAGATGAACATATCACGTATCATTGATATGAGATAAATATATCACGTATGACTCATATGAGATGAACATATCATGTATGACTTATATGATGAACATATCACGTATGACTCAAATGGAATGAACATATCACGTATGATTGATATGAGATAAATATATCACGTATGACTCATATGAGATAAACATTTCACGTATAACTCATACGGACAGTACTCCCGCATCCTTGTGCGAGCATTGTGGCATGCGCAGTGGCTGCTATCACGGCTTAGACCTGTCCTCCAGTTGCGCTAGTTCGGTGACTGATGATGCAGACACTCTCTGTTTCTCACCGAAGTCGTCTGTGCTCTCTATACGTTGGTCCACACTCACATCTGCCGCATCTTCGAACTGCGACAGCTCAGGCAACTCCCACCCGCAACACGCGCAGGCCATCCGTATGGAACAGCCTAATAAGGAAGCGATGACATATGCACATGTAAGCGTACGATGGACACTAGACAATCTCATCCATTCTCTCGTGTGGAATCATGCAGGGACTTCGTGAGACATGAACGACCAAAGTACAGAGAGCACTTGAAAAGATAGGGCGGGTTTTGGGACTGTAAACTGTATGCTATGCGGTCTATCATCAATGTGAACGCTACCACTACTACCAAAATACACTTATGTCTGAAGGATTCAGCCGCAGCCAATCCAAACATAGTCATAGTCCTTCACAATTAAGCATAACAATACAGCAAAAACTCAGCTGCTATCGTTTAATGTGTAACACACACTAACCACATGTGCAACACACACTACTAACCCCATGTGCAACACACATTAACCACATGTCCTTGCATCCCTCACAACAACAACATTCCTGTCCTCTACTCAACTACTACGCTGATGATCTGTCACAACAAGCCCTGAGATCCGCTGCTATGCACAGTACTCCTATCAACTGCAAGCCACACATCACACGACAAGAAATACCATGGTAAACAACAGACGAGATCAAGTGCCAAGGATAACTACCTCTACCTACAAAAAAACTACCTATAACATCTATCTAGAATACCTACCTAGAATCTCTCCCACTACAGACGATCCCAAGGCCATCGCAAAGTAATCCCATGCGTACATGTTGCCGTACCATGCATACACAAACCCATCCCAGAAGGAGCCAGGGGTGTTAGCTACACCATAGATGGTCACAGATGCACCGGCAAACAGCATAGCAAACACCACCCCAAACTCAGTGATGTACCGCTCCACATTATTCCAGAGAATCAAACCTGTGTATACAAAAATATGGGATATAGCCAGCATCAGATACAATGCGAATAAAGAACACATCCATAATACCACAGTAGTCACCAGTGCAACAGCCTACTACCGCATCCATGATACCACAGTAGTCATCAGCTCAACAGCCTACTACCACATCCATGATACTACAGTAGTCATCAGTGCAACAGCCTACTACCACATCCACGATACCACAGTAGTACAACAGCCTACTACCACATCCATGATACCACATCAGTGCAACAGCCTACTACCACATCCATGATACCACAGTAGTCATCAGTGCAACTGTCTGCGAGCACATGTTGTTCGAATGGCCTAGGATGGCGACATCCTTCCAAAAGAACAGCCCAATAAACCCTAATAAAGGTGACAGGTCAAAGCTCTAATCCAGGTTGGTCACGAACCACCAATCTGACGTTAAACTTTGAGGATTCTACAGACACCACCTGATTGTCTTAAGTGCACTTTTCAGCCACTATTGTCCTGATTAGGGCTTAAGGGGTTTAGAGTCTAGAGGGGTTTCTAAACATTTTACATAGCCTGCTAATGTAATCAATTTACGAGGCTACGATTTTTAGGGGGTTTAAAGCGTCGACATAAGGACATAAGGCCCACATACACGCTACACAATATACATCCACAGCCAATGACTAACAAATAACAAACAAATAAAAACTCTGGTCAGAACAAGACACGTCCCTTCGCCGTGACACTCACCTGAGAGCACCGGAACAGCACAACACGACGTGATCATGTTACCAACCAGAAACAACGCCAGCACCTGATCCGCAATCTCCAGACACGCCAACACAATCAGCGGGATGTTAAGCACCAGCACCAGGATACGCGCGTACTTGATGTCCTTTCCGTTCAGGAACGTCGACACAACCACCGACGTCAGTCCGTTCTGAAAGCTATCCACAGCCGACTCGCTCATAATAGCTGCAGCGATGAGGGTTACCAAGCCGGCCCAGTTGTTAAGGGTAGTGCTGGTGCCTCCGGTGAAGAGGGTGAACCAGTAGAGATTGGGATTGGTTTCCATGGTGATGTAGCCGGCCCCTAAGTCAGATTAAAGATGAGGTATATGGATAAAGCAGGTGGACTATCTTCATGGTTTGCACCAATATACACCACATGCGTCCTCGTACAGTGATGTATTAAATACTGCATATTAACCATCCGCATAGCTTTCATGGAAGATGACTAATGTATATATATATTATTATACGCATATGATATATATATATATATATATATATATATATAATATATATCCATATATACATATATATACATATATATATATATATATATATATATATATATATATATATATGTATATATATATATATATATATACATGTATATAAATATACAAAACATATACATATACATATATGCAATATTGCATACATACATACATACATATTATTATATGTATATATATATATATATATATATATATATATATATATATTATATACAAATGGAATATATATACATATATATAATATGCACATTATATATATGCATATATGATTATATATACATACATACACATGTACATGCACACATGCAATATGTAATACATATACATATATATGTAATGAAACAAAAAACTGATTGAACAAAACAGCCCAAACACATATATGCATGTGTGCGTATGCATTTTTCTAATGCATAACAACACACCTTGGATGCAACACATATGTGCAGACACGTTCATCCAATACAATATAAATTATATATATATATATATATATTATATATATATATATATATATATATATATATATATATATGGATATATATATATATACATACATATATATATATATAATACATAAATATACATATACAAAAATATCATAATGATCAATAGGCATTTTGCATAATACTATTGAAAAATAAAAATAATAGATATACTTTTATAATAAAAAATATTATATATATCATAACATATGGATTGATTCATATATATATATATATATATATATATATATATATATATATATAATATTAATTAATATATATATATATATATATATAATGATATTTATAATATATATATATATATACATATATAAAAAATAGATATATAGATATATATTATATATATAATATACATATATACATATATATTTTCGACAGTGGTACATATAAACTTACCATGCCGCCAGCCAGCCTCCAAATCCAAACAAGAAAGTCACGCAGCCGACAGCCACAGAGGCCACACTAGCGCCAAACATGAGCGCAGCTTTGTTCTCCGACGCCCACACACGCTGCCACATAGCCTCGTTGAACACCGTCGCAGCCATCATCGACACAGGCATGGCCAGAATAGATGAGTACCCGTAGTAGGTGGTGCCTATCTGATCACTGGTCAGGGGTGTGGGCAAGTCCTCCCGGAAGTCTACAGCCAGATACACTACCAGCACAACCATTAGCACCATACTGGCAATAGCCTGGATACGATCCGTGACAATAGACACGTGCAAGCCTCCCAGGGTGGTGTAGAACACTGTAAGCACTCCGATAGTGATGATCACGGGTAGGTTGGTTGACCCTACGTAGTCTTTGAACAAGGAGCCGGTGGTGGTGTATTCGGCCAGTAGGGCAAGTCCCATGTTGAACATGCCTATGAGAATGACCATCGTCTTGGCTACATAGCCAAAGCGCCAGCCGATAAAGTGGTGGAAACTCATGGCGTGGGGAAGCCGACTAACCACGCCATTGCCAAATACGGCAATGAAGAAAATAGGGAAACCAGCAGAGATAGCGTACATGGTGCAGCCAATCAGACCCGAATACGAGGCGTAGTTGGCTGGCCCCGTAACCACCCACGACCCCACGGCACCTGCGTAGAAGCTGAAGGCAATGCGCCATTTACCAACAGACCCGCGGGCTGTGATGAAGTTCTCGGTGTCCAGAGTTTCTTTGCGCTGCTGATGACGGAGATGACCACCGCATAGACCGCAAACAGGATCAGGCACGGGAAGACCGTGCCATAGGCCAAGGCAATCCAGTCAGTCATGTCTGATGTGGGGTTGGAGAGGGGTGTTACGTAGAATGATCGCAGGAAACAGTACAGTACAGCACGAGAGATGGCACAATTTCAAACTAGTAGGTGTGTGTGGGGGCGGAACGCGTTCATCCTGCGTACTATACTGTGGGTGGAGCTGTTCAATTTACAAGGCTATGGTGGAGCCTGGAGTGTATACCATTTCTGATCAGTGATTTCGCAATATTTGCTTTGTTTTTGTAAGAAAAAAAAAAAACTAAGAATAACGATGGTATCAAGAGACTTCCGGACGTCGGACTGTGGAATAAACTTTTCTTAAAATCAGCTATGTATTTTTAATCAGATGAACCAAGCAACCCTAGCTTTCTGAAAATTAGACACTGAAGGCCATGAGCAATTGCAACCCAATTGAGAACATATTATTTAGTTTGAGGATGTTTGCGAGCGCTGATTAAAATTGAGATTTATTGCAAAGCACGAGGGAGGGTATTTATATTTTCCTTAGGGTTTGTATTCATAGAACTCCCAATTCCCAAATATGTGGTGAAATATTTTTTATTTTTGAATTTTTTTTAAAAGGCTATGGCGGTATTTATTGTCTTCAGTTTTATAGTTATGAATAGCCTTTTTTTATTTTTACTGGCATATATTTTTATTTGACTACTTTAACTTCTATATTTTATTTTCTTTTGTAGCCTTCAGCGTTCACTAAATAAATACAAACTAAAATATGTGATTGTGGAGTTGTGGATTGTGAGTGTGTAGTGTGGAGAGTGGAGTTGTGGACTGCATCATCCATATGTACATTGTGCTTTGGCTTTTGAAGGCATGATGTGCTGCTGTGCACTCTACTGTGTTTGAGCTTGTGCTCATGCTGTGCCAGCTGTGACCTGTGGACTCACTGGTGGGCCATACACGTGCCTGTGAGGCTGTGACTTATTGTGAGTTGTGTCAGTTCAGAATTTGTATTTTTCAATTTTAATAAAATATGTCACTTCAGTCTCAGGCCTCAGCAAGTATTCAATGTAGAAAGCTATGCAAAAGTGTGCAATGAACTAATGACGGTCAAAAGTGTGCCACTATTTGCACATCGTCGATTATATTTGGATGATGCATGTTTTTATAGTTACTTTGGACCTATTTCTTTACGGAAGCCGGTATAGCCGGACGATCCAATGGCCCGAATGTCGCAAAAACTGCCTGAATGTAAATGCTCTGCGGCTTCTGAATTTCCGATCAATGGCAATTAGCAGGTCGGTCACCACCAACCAGGATTCTCTCTAGGAAGACAGCACAATTGATGCCTAGTTTATAAAATTTATAATACGAACACTTAATACAACATGGTTGCGTTAAACGTTCATGGATCACTACATATTACAGTACTATTAATACAACTTTGGATATCGCACGTTGCTATGGTTGCGTTAAACGTTCATGGACACTCGTTGTACATTCTAATATGTGCGGAGCATATGATATCAACTCACATTGGCAAAACGTAAACAGCATGTATATTTTGACACGTACACGCCTCGATGGTACCACTGGCGGACTCTACTAGCAAGACAAACCATATCACTTATTCAGTTGCCCAAGAATAGTGCACTATGCAGTCAAGTGGATAGCTGTTTTATTGTTTGTTCTACAAACGGCTTTTGATCGACAGGCGCTTGAAATTCGAGTTACAAAATCAAGATGGAGAAGGTGATTAAACACTATGTAAAACGTATTAGAAATCTGCAACCTAAGTGATAGACTGACCTAGTGATAGTTGAAGACATTGCGCAACGTTGCTAATTGCATCTCAGTTACTGAGACACTCACATCTCACAGATACGAAGTTCAGATGATGTGATAAGATAGTTGACGACTCGATACTATTAAAATAAACTTAAACTAGAATGTGTCGCATGAATTAGCCTCGATACACCTCAGGCACTGTTGTAAAATAAAGCACACGCATCGCAGTACAGGTCGATGTCTAGATATCTGTATGTGTCTACAGATTCACGCGCAAGTGTGTGACAACAAATAGCTACATTACATGACTCCAAACATGCACGATAAAAGACAGTAGAGAATATATTCATATGTATATATATCTCCAAGATACAACAAGCACTAAAACTGATAGGTGTGCACTACGTACCCTGAAAAAGAACACATAGACGTAACCAAAAGTAACTTCATACAGCCACTTTGTTGCCACATACAGCTACTACCACATAACAAGACACAAAGAGTTTTAGAACATACCCCAGGCCTCCAGACTCAAAGTACATGCACAACTACAGCAGAACACTCGACGACAGATTATATACACATATCCAACGATGTACATACAGGATTCTCACAAGCACACGAATGTATGCGTCTCTACGCAGGACTACGCCATTGATAGCAGATATGATCACTATACAATGAAAATAATACAAGAATATGTGCAATTATCACAGTGCGATATACACATATTACATATATATACATTAATAACGATATATATATATATATACTCAGTTGGCTGGCAAAGATATTGGCCTGAGTGATCAGAGACTTGAGCTTGTCGCGCCTATCATACACGACTATGGACAGCACTCCATCAGATTCACATGCACAACACATCACTCAGAAAATCACACACCCTCTAATCCCTACTGAAGAGAGCTAGGTACACAGAACGGCACAGAGACAACACACGCACATGTGGCCATACATGCAGGAACACAGCCACAGAGACAATCACGCATGTAGATGGAACAAACACAGCACTACCCACACTCATACATACATAGCACCTATCCACGATACATCTCAGACACAGTCAGATAAAGTAATAAGCATGCACCATCTGGTATATATATATATATAAATATGCATATATACGTATATACATACATATATGTGACTTTCCTTCGCAACAATTATGTTGATTCAGGTTCAACGGGTATAATCTCAGCATAGAATTGGTTGACCAATTCAAGCACCCCGAGCCAGTGTTAAAACTATAAAAAACCTTTATGAGCCTAAGTAAGGGAAAGTAAAGTAAAGGCAAGCACAGCAAAGCACGTGTACTGTCACCTGCACATGCCCACTATTGCGAGAGAGAGACAGAATGCCAAACCACAGCAACACACACCACACCCGCAGCGAACACGCTAATAACCTCATGGCATCACCATACGCCCATCCACGACAACTGCATAGACGGCTGAGCAGCACACAGCAGAGGCAGGCCCTTTTGCTTCTAACCTCGTTGGCTGGCCACCTCACACCCGTCGCTATCATCCGCACAGACAGACAGCACAGAGTCGCCTCTCTCTGATGACAGACACACCTACGGCCGTGTCCTCTCCACCGACACGTGTTACAGACAACAACCACACACATAGCATGGGACACTACTTGACTGCGTTGCCGGTAGGCTCGGCCTTAGACAGGATAGTCACAGACACGGCTGATACTTCGTTGGTGGTTTCCTGGTCTTTAGGCACCTTCACCTTTTCTGCCTTGTTCGGTGACGCTGTTACGCCCGCCTTGTTTGGTGGTATGCCGTCGGAAGTGCTCTTTACTTCAACGTCACACCGCACCACTTCAGGCAACTCCCAACCACACAGGGCAGCGCACGCACGCAGAGCACATCCTGATAAGAAAGAGATAGGCACACAGAGTAAGCAATCTCCTAATAAAGGAAGAGATAAGCACACACACACACAGTGAGTAATATGCTACTACTGGGCTCTAATTTGTTTCAGGCCATGTACTCTAGGCGAGATGACCACTACTAAGCTAAAAATAGAAGAACACTACATATATTCATACACATAAATACACATACAAGGCAAGACTATAATAAATAAAAGGCAAGACTATAGTACATAAACGAGTAAGACTATAGTACAAAAAATGGTGAGAAAATAATATATAAAAGCAAGACTATAATACATAAAAAAAGTAATGAAACGTTGTATCCAAGTACGACGTTACATACCCAAGACAAGCCCTCCTACAGATGTGCCCACGGCTATCGCAAAGTAGTCCCATGCGTACATGTTGCCGTACCAAGCATACACAAACCCATCCCAGAAGGAGCCAGGGGTGTTGGCTACACCATAGATGGTCACAGACGCACCGGCAAACAGCATCGCAAACACCACCCCAAACTCAGTGATGTACCGCTCCACACGGTCATAGCGGAACAGACCTGCCAGCGAATGCAGGTGTCACATGTCAATACATGATGTATGCTATGTCGTATATGATAGTATCATGTCGTAAATGACGAGTGTTGTCAGTAAAAGACGCGAACCATGTCCGCAAAAGACGCATCAGTTTGTGAATGATCGAACAGAAACTCACAATCCTATCTACACCACATCGGCATACAACCCAACGCAACGCAGCACGGACATACCCGATACAATAGGAATGGCGCAGCAGGACGTGATCATGTTGCCCACCAAGAACAGCGCCAGCACCTGATCCGCAATCTCCAGACACGCCAACGCAATCAACGGGATGTTAATCAGCAGCACCAGGATACGCGCGTACTTGATGTCCTTTCCGTTCAGGAACGTCGACACAACCACTGACGTCAGTCCGTTCTGATAGCTATCCACAGCCGACTCACTCATAATGGCTGCGGCGATGAGGGTTAACAGACCCGCGGCGTTGTTCAGAGTGGTGTCTACGCCTCCGGTGAAAAGGGTGAACCAGTAAAGATTGGGATTGGTTTCCATGGTGATGTAGCCGGCCCTATAGTACAAGACGGACGACAGGGAAGTAGAAGTGTAGGATAAAGAAGGTGCTACTGGATAGTTCAACTAAAGACCAAGTAGGTATTACAAAAAAGCCGGTCAGGTGACCCTTGCCTACAGTACCTGACATATAGCAAGTCAACACGACACTCACTGAGAGAGAAAGCTCTCGAGTGACTGGAAAGGGACCGATTTGCACCCGTCAACCAATCCGAATACTCGAAGGACAAACACAGACACCCTCAGAGCACGAGCACTAAAAGTCTAATGCCTATGCAGATGGATACTGTGATAGAGGACTGACTAGGGTTCTAGAATTTTAGGCTAAACCCATGCACATGCGCAAACATGCAGTGCCAAGCAGTTGGAGAACACCTGAACAGCCCACCGAACAAAGGGTACTCATGTAACTAAAGTCTGGAGAAGAACGCGCCACTCCAACGACTAACATTAACTTTTGACCAGACTAGTCATATTCACGTACACCGTGGACGCCACTTGTCACGCTCAGAGTAGATGAATGTCATAGGGAATACTAACTCTGCCAAACGCTTACCGATAAGAACACGCGGACGCAATAAAACTACACTCAACAGCAGAGATCATCCTCATTAAATCTCCCGCCAAAGTAGTACAGCACAAAACAACTACAGCCAGACGCCAAGCCATGCGGAAACCAAGTTGACATATACCCCACAATAAAACCCACATAGAAACATATCCGACACAAACGTCGATAGAAACATACCAAGTAGCCAGCCAACCGCCGAAGCCAAACAAGAACGTCACACAGCCCACCCCAACGGAGGCCACCCCTGCACCGAAATAAAGAGACTTTTGGACTCTGACGCCCACACACGCTGCCACATGGCCTCGTTAAACACCGTCGCAGCCATCATCGACACAGGCATGGCCAGGATGGACGAGTACCCGTAGTAGGTGGTGCCTATCTGATCACTGGTCAGGGGAGTGGGTAAGTCCGCTCGGAAGTCTATAGCCAGGTATACTATCAGCGTAACCATCAGCACCAGACTGGCTATGGCCTGCACTCGGTCAGTGATGATTGACACATGCAGACCTCCCAGTGCGGTGTAGAACATCGTCAACACTCCGATAGTGATGATCACAGGCAGGTTAGTTGACCCCACATAGTCCTTGAAGAGCGAGCCGGTGGTAGCGTATTCGGCCAGTAGGGCAAGACCCATATTGAACATGCCGATCAAGATGACCATTGACTTGGCCACGTAGCCAAAGCGCCAGCCGACATAGTGGTGGAAACTCATGGCATGTGGCAACACCCTGACGACACTGTTGCCAAACACGGCAATGAAGAAGATAGGGAAACCAGCAGAGATAGCGTACATGGTGCAGCCAATCAGACCCGAATACGAGGCGTAGTTGGCTGGCCCCGTAACCACCCACGACCCCACGGCACCTGCGTAGAAGCTGAAGGCAATGCGCCATTTACCAACAGACCCGCGGGCTGTGATGAAGTTCTCGGTGTCCAGAGTTTCTTTGCGCTGCTGCATGACGGAGATGACCACCGCATAGACCGCAAACAGGATCAGGCACGGGAAGACCGTGCCATAGGCCAAGGCAATCCAGTCAGTCATGTTTCAGACGGAGTGGAGTTGGAGTGAAGTTAACAACGGTTAGGGCTAGATATTGTTTGGGATGTGTACCAATAAAAGTAGAACAATATCGTATAGTTCGTTGATGAACGAGTCTAGTTGTTACTTGATACTAAAATCAACTGACTGCTGGGGTGATCGATAGTGTGCTGAATGTGTTGGAAGACATGCGAATGGCTTGGTTATATGAGATCATATTACATGTCATTTTCAGAGCAGCACATGCTCTCAATCGAACGTAAAAATATAATAAAAAGGATTTTTTTAGCATGACCCAGCTTCTATGTACATTTATATATATATATATAGCTACTGCTATTGTATTTTTAAAAATAGCATACATAATACACTTTTTAAAAAAGTACGTTTTACGTATACTATAGTATGTATAGGGAAAATGGGAAATCCATACATAGTCATACTGAGTCCGTTCTCCCTTTTTAATTTATTTTACTCTTCTATTTATTCATATTGTAGAAAGGGTCAATAAAATCTATTTTGTATATTTTGTTGAAAAATAAACTATTTGATAATTGTAATAAAAAAAAATCTTAAGGGTTTTAGGGTTTGCTGAACGGACGATATGTCCGACAAAGGACAAAATCCAACTACGAATAAAAAATATCAACGCATCCTAAAATGGAACATCATCATTTTGGTTTTTTTTAAAAAGAAATAAATATATAACAAAAATACATAGCCATCTGATGAGGCTCTGGATTTGAGTCTGTGCTAAATTTACGATTTCCGGTCGTCGGAAGAAACCTGATTTCTGCTCGAGACCCAAATCCAGAGGGATGCAAAATACAGAACAAGGGGCATACGAGGAGATGAGACAGAGACTCATCCCGAGACCCCACAGGCCACACAATATGAAGGGAAGACTAGAGCCAACACAACAAGAGAGTACGGCCCACACACTGACACAAGGCCACAACGTGAGCTCTCGCGAAGGCGCCGCGGTCAGACCAGTAATGGCCAGTTGACCAGTGACCACTCTCAGACTCTCACTCACCAGTAAATAACTTTGCTTGGTGGGGCTCAGACATCTGTCATAGCATCGACTCATGGAACACTAAAACTTCATTTTTCATATCGCATCATCACATAGTGAGAAAACTTAGTTTGATTGTTTGTGGTATACTACAAAAACCAGGGGAGAAGCTTCAGCCCTGTCCGAAAAGAAATGGTGGACAGCACTGTCCGCCTGTCCAAAATTACAGAACAGGGCCGCATCTGTCTTCGGTATTTAGTTCTGAACACCACAATGGGAAACCTGGGTGAAAGTGGCAGAAGACTAAATATAGCACTGGTCAGAACTCATATATATACATATTCTAGTTACACAGTTTAGTGCATAACACACACATCTTACCACAGCTAGCTCGAGAAGATGCAGTCCGTAGCCCTATCGACCACCGGACGCCATGCCGTGCGTGCCAAGGCAATCGCACCCGCCTTTGGTATGTGTACTGTTCTTTCAGTATGTTGTCGGCATAGCGTACAAACGCGGTGATACCCCCTTGTGTATGCATTTATGGTTGGACAAGGGAAGGCTACTGAATGTATTGTGTAGTCCATTTATCCCTCCAGAGTGTTCGGCTGGCTCTCCAGTGTGCCTATAGCTGTTGCGATATCATGGTTTTGTGTCTGCATGTCATGTTTGTGTGTGCTGGTGTGGTTCTGGAGCTTCAACTATTTACCTAAGCCATTCGGTTGATACTTGCATAACATAGCTGCAGCATGGTGTATGTAACCATATATGACATACATAGGGCCATAGAGGCCATCCTTCGCGCATACAATTCTTCCAACTATTCTCTCATCGTAATGCGAGTTTAAAATGTGTACACGCCTGAAACGCGTTACCACTATAGAACTAAACTATGAAATAAGAATATAACCAAATGGGTTGCAAATAATTTTGGGTTCGGTATTTTCAATTAGATATCTTGTGCACGCGAGTCTATCCTTGCTGCTGGTATGTAGCGTCGCATGCACACAACCGGCGATTCCAAACCAGTTCTCAATTTTGCGAACGTTCCCGTAGAGATACAGCGCCTTGTGAAGTCTATCGGCAAGTTATACTTGCGATGGCGGGAAGCGGGTTAGGCATACTGTACGATAGTTAGCACATATTACTTCAGACCAAGGGTTTCAAGGTTAAGGGTTTACGAACACTGGGACATGCATGGAGATTCATGCCTTCTAACAACACACAGCTGCTGTGCGAGGGTACGCTATCCAGTCCGATCAGTATGACCAGACAATCAACAACCTGAAGATTGGCAACCACACCAAGCTATTGGTTCAGGGTTTCACCGGCAAAATGGTAGGTGGGCAAGCGACTTGGTTCTGAAGTACCTGTGGTAATATGTTATGTTGGCGTGATTGTTACTTCATGCATGCGTATTTGCAGCCATTCATAAATGTACACGCTTGTGTATGTTTGTTCTGATATCTGGAATGTCACAACTTGTAGAGCCTGCGATGCGATGGATTTATACGTATATACTTGTGTCGTTCTTATGCAAGTGTTTTCGTATGTATGGAGTTGGCAGGGTGCGTAGATCTATAATTGTATACAAATAAAACCATTTTTATAGTATATATATATATATATGTATAAATATGTACTCACAATAGACGTTTCGATACTTCTAGTTCGATTTGCCGAGTGCAATATACATATATGTATAACATAGTCTCTTGATAAATCTATATTTATTTATCTATATCCATATATATATATATATATATATATATATATATGTAGATCTGTATTCATGTATATATATACATATGCATGTATTTGCTTGCTTATATATATATATATATATATATATATTTGTAGGTAGCAATCGCTGGATGTGTGTACATTCAATTGCAGCTTCTTTACTATGCTGTACGTTTATTGCTTCTTCTGCAACAGCCACAGCTGGTTACTTTATTAGTTGTCCTCTGCAATACTTCTGGTACAAACTCAATTGCTAGTTGTAACCTTTTGTGTTATGTAGGGTTGCCCACATCTCTTGTTCATAGTACTCGCACATACATTGTAACTTATTCCTTAGACATTGAAACGTACGTGTTCGTTACCAAGGTGTCCTCGGCTACTAAGGCATCTGATACACCACTCTCTCACTTCCGCTCACAAATGACCTGTTGTATGTCTGTGTGTGCTCAGGGCACCTTCCACTCCGAGCAAGCCATCGCCTACGGCACCAACATAGTAGGAGGCACCAACCCTAAGAAGGCTGGCTCCACTCACCTGGGTCAACCCGTGTTTGCATCTGTGGCCGAGGTATGTATGTCTTCAGAGACACAGACTGCACGTGTACGGTTGTAGAAATCCTAACAACCCTGGACCAGGCACGTTCGGAAACCCTAAAAACCCTGGAACATGCACTCGCATTTAAGGGTCGTGTGTAGGGAGTGAGGGGATGTCCGATTACTATTGTTTGTTGTTGAAAATAGTGGTAGATACATGTATAGTTGAGATATGCAACTCTGATGAGTGGGCGAGGAAGTGATGTCATGGGTAGTATATTGGCGATTTGTGTGAGTATATATTATAAATATGCTAGTATATATCTATACGTATGACAATTTAGTTATTGTGTACGTATATATTCATATATATGTATACGTATACACTAATTAGTTATGAGTGTATATTTTATTATATATTAGTATGTATACTAATATGTATTAGTATTTATACCACTATATTAGTATATATACTAATATACAGTAATATTTATACCAATATATATCATGTATATATTGTGGTAAATGTTAGTTCATATCTATACTTGCACACTATTTAGTAATTATATCAGTATATACATATATACTTGATAGTTATAGAAGTATATTATTTACACATATATATATATAAACAAATATATATATATATATATTATTTTATACACACTAATTACTTCTATGAGTATTTATCATTTATATACACTAATTCGTTATGTCAGTATGTATTCTACATATACCAATACATACTTTTACGTATAGTGTATTTAGTTATGATAGTAAAATTATACATGTACTACTTGTTTATATATATGCCGATACACTATCGAGCTATATGATTATATTGTATTTATATTACTACATTTCTACCAGTTAGTTGTATGGGTCTATATTTCATATACATTATATATTCGCACGTCTTATATCGGTGTATAGTATGTAGTAGTAGTATATACCTATTCCGCAGCTGTCTATGTTTCATCTTATCACATCTGCACACGCAACACGGCTGAGCAGAACGCACTGCTAAATTGGCTGCCATGACAACGGATATCCCATGACAACGGGACTCTTATGTGTTGTATTGGTATCCTGAGCGTGAATGTTGTACTGTGCATTCCTCAGTTCCTCTCTTTGCATTGCATGTGTGTGTATCTATTTGGTTGTTTAGGGTTTTAGATATATGCATATATATATATATATATATATATATGTATGTATTGGTGTATGTATATATGATAATAAAGTACTTGGGATTGAATAGTGTCATTGGCTGCACATATATACGAACCATTAGGGTGCTGAACCCTAAACCCTCGATTTATAAGGTTTAGGGTTTTAGTGCTCTGTTTCCCAAACGAGGACCGATCGGACCTGAAGTAGATACGCTCTATTTCGTTTCTGGTTCGGTGTGGATGTCGATGTATATTATGTATTGATATATATATATATATATATATATGCTTTTAATACTCACTATACACATTACATACCCTAAAACCTTGTAAAACCAAACGACCATACCCATGTTGTTTACTTATACCCACCTGTTCACTGCTGTGTCCTTAGGGTGTTAAAGCGACTGGTGCCAATGCGTCTGTCATATACGTGCCCCCCTCCAGCGGCTGCCGCGGCCATTCTCGAGGCTGTGGAGGCTGAAGTTGGACTGGTGGTCTGCATCACTGAAGGTAAGGATGGTTCTATTTATGCGATGGGTGTTATCACTAATCACTAACAGTACGTTTGGTTCTGTTTATGCAATGGGTGTTGTCACTAACAGGACGTTTGGTGTATGCATGAGATTGGTATTGTCACTAACAATACGTTCTGTTTTTATATGTGATTGATGTTATTACTTTAAATACACTTGGTTCTTATTGCTCACAATCCGTTTGTATCTATTGATGTGGTTGGTGAAATTACTATCAGTCTGTTAGATATATATTTGAGTTGGGTATTGGTGTCCACATAATTAGAGCCTATCCCTGCTCCAACGAGTGTGTTTCTCTCATTTGCCACAGACTCGCGTCAGTCCCTGTAATATCTTATTTCCCAAACAAACCACATGCTCACCCTTTGTTTACCGTATCTCACTCTACCACACAACTATACTACCTACACATATGTACTATAACACACACACATATGTACCTCAGCAAAGCGTATCATCACATACTCAACATCTCTCTCTCTACCCTACCCCCACCCCCACAGGTCTTCCTCAGCAGGACATGGTGCGTGTTAAGCAGGCGCTACTAACACAGAACAAGACCCGTCTGATAGGCCCCAACTGTCCCGGAGTCATCATGCCTGGCCAGTGCAAGATCGGCATTATGCCAGGCCACATCCACCAGGCCGGAAAGATCGGTAGGCGGCGGAGTGTTGTGCAGTTGTTGGCGTGGGTGTATGTGTGTACGTATGTATGGATATATATACATATATATATATATATATTAAATTATATAGATATATAGATTGGTCGTATTTGTCACCAGACTTGATGTATTGTGTGGAGAGAAAGATGTGCCACGTGCTCAACTTATATGCATATGTATAGATTTATGTTTATGCATGTGTATAGATTATGTTTATGCATATGAATAGACTTATTTATTTTGCGTATGTGTAGGTTTATGCATATGTATATATTTATGTTTGTGCATATGTGTAGCTTTTTGTTTATGTATATGTGTTTTAAAACCCTACAAGCGTGTACGGACACCTATTGTATCCGACCTGAGGTACACCCATAGGTACCTATCAAATACCTACCACTCCACTCACACATCCCATACCTACCACTCCCAGGTGTCGTGTCCCGATCCGGTACGCTCACGTACGAGGCAGTGGCCCAGACCACAGCAACCAACCTAGGCCAGACCCTGTGTGTAGGTATCGGCGGAGACCCCTTCAACGGCACCAACTTCATCGACTGTCTCAAGGTGTTCCTGGAGGATGACCAGACCGAGGGTGTGATCATGATCGGTGAGATTGGTGGGTCGGCTGAGGAGGAGGCGTCTGAGTACATCAAGGAGTTCAACCTGTCACGCAAGAACCCTAAGCCCATTGTCTCGTTTATCGCCGGCCGCACGGCCCCCTCCCGGACGACGAATGGGTATGTGGTATTTGTTGGATGGGGAGTGAGTGAGTGTGTGTGCGTTGGTGTGTTGTGGATGGTTTGGGTGTGTCTGTATACGGTGCGGTCGGTTGAAGCGGGCTGAGTATGCATATGTGTGTTGTAATGTATCGTGTTAGGGAAGGTATGCTTGCTCAAGCGTGTACGTGTGTATATTGTATATGATCCAGATTCGTCTGTATATGACATGTTCCGTTGAACTGTACTACATACACGGGGCATATGTGTACAGTGGACGAGGCTCCATGTCGAAGTGCTTCATACATGTGTGCATATCTATCTGCTATATAGCACGACACTATGTATGGCATACACTCTGCATCTTAGCAGCCACATCTCTCAGTTGTTGTGCATTAGAACATATGAAGTTCGTATCACTCTGACCATATCGCATGTATCAGTTAAAGATGTCTCAGTACCACACTGGTACCAAATGCCACTATATATATCTATATATTATATTATATTCATCATATATGTCTTCCATGTCTATCTATCCCACCGAACACTATCGTCCGTACACCTCCACTGCCTCCAACCCAATCGCCACTCACCCCATGTTTCTGTTATGTTGTTCCTATCACATATACCTTGTGCTCACACAGGACATGCTGGTGCCATTGTGTCTGGTGGTAAGGGTGGTGCTGATGACAAGATCAAGGCTCTGCGAGACGCAGGTGTGGTGGTAGTGGACTCGCCGGCCAAGATGGGCGTCACTCTACTGGAACAGATGAAGAACCTTGGACTGGCTTAAGCAACACGCACAGGCCACAGAAGTAGTTTAGAGCGTAGTCAATCGCATTAAAGCAATACGGTCACTCCGTTATCTTATGCGGGTTACAGTTGGAAGTATAGTTGTCAGGTTGCGTTTCATATACGTTACAAAACACCACAGATGTGTACATATATATAAGTATATATATATATATAAATATATAAACAAATATAGATTTGTCTTCTATATATTATATACATATTAGTAGATATCAATAATAGGGTACAATGTGTCAGGTACTACAGTGTCAGGCATAGTGGACAAGTACTTATATATATATATATATATACGAGAAAGAAGTGATTCTAACAGAGGTTCCTTGTGTTTATCCCAGTTGCCTTTCTTTATATGTATTCTGAGTTTTGTCTTTTGTATGTATCCTAAATGTCATTTATGGCGTACATTCTGAGTGACATTCCATGCATATAAAACTAATAGTAATCTAACTAATCTAAATGCCATTCCTCTATATTGATCTAACTGACATTCCTCACATGCATCCGAAGTGCCATTCCTTATATGTATTCCAACTTTCAACCCTTGCGTGTATTCTAAATGACATGGCTTGCACGCAACCTATTCTAAGTAGCATTCCTTTACGTGTATTCTAACTTATTGAAAATCTTACTTTTATCTGAAGTGTCATTCCTTATAACTATCCTAAGTGCCATTTTTTCATGTAATCCAGGTACCGTTTTTTATACACATTCTACTTAAAATTCCTTTGATATATTTATCCCCTTATTCCTTAGAATTCCTGAAATATAATCTATGCGCCTACAATACCTGTATTCTAGGTGTGCTCTTTTATATGGATTTTAAGTAGCATTCCTTATATGTATTCTAAGTGCCATCTCTTACTTGTAGTCTAAGCGCCATTCGTTATGTGTATTGTATGTGCCATTCCGTATATTTATCCCAAGTGCCATTTTTCCTATGTAGTTTATATACCAAAGCGCCAGTCCTTGTAACTATCCCAGTTGTCATTCCTTATTTATATCTTAAGTGCCATTCTTTATATGTAAACTAATTGACATTCCTGTCATGTAAACGAAGTGTTATTCTTTATATGTTTCTATAAATACCATTCCTTATGAGTATTCTAAGTGCCATTCCTTATATGTAATCTAATTGCATGGTAGTGGACAGCACGGAACGGTTCTCTCAAATCTAGAAATTTATTGATATGTAATCTAAGTGACATCCCTTTTATATGATATAATTGCCATTTCTACCTGACATCTTCTGGTTAACCGAAGCGTCATTCCTTTTATTCAACCTCAATTGAAGTGAATTTCTTACATATATTTTAAGTACTATTCTTTGTATGTGGTCTGAGTACCATTCTTCATATGTATTACAACTTTCATATTCTACATATATTTCACATATATTCTATATATGTATTGCATGTGCCTCTATCAATTTGTATTCTAAGTCTGAGTGCCATTGCGTACATTTATTCTAGCTGACATTCGTTATGCTTCTGCTGAATACTGTTCCATATATTATGCATGTATTCTGAGTGCCGTACCTTATATGTATTTTCTAAGTGCCTTCCCATGTATGTATTCCAGTAAAATCGATTATATATAATATAGACATCATTCCTTATATGTATTCTAGATGACATTCCTTATGTCAATCCTGAGGGCCATTCCTTATATGTATGCTATCTAATATTTGTCATATTCATCCCGAATGCCATTCCTTGTATGCATGCTATCTAATATTTGTCATATTCATCCCAAGTGCCATTCCTTATATGTATGCTATCTCATATTTGTCATATTCATCCCAAGTGCCATTTCTTATATGTATGTCAACTAATATTTGTCATATTCATCCCAAGTGTCATTCCTTATATGTATGCTTACTAGTATTTGTCATATTCATCCCAAGTACCTTTCTTTATATGTATACTAACTAATATTTGTTATATTCATCCCAACTGCCACTCCTTACATGTATGCTAACTAATATTTGTTAAATTCATCCCAAGTGCCATTCCTTATATGCAATCTAAGTACTATTCCATACTCGTATTCCAACTTGCATTCCATGTATGTATTCTAAGTGCCATTCCTTACATGTGATCCAATATACGTTCTATACCTTCATGCTAAATGGCACTCTTAATGTGTTTTCTAAGGCCCATTTCTATAGTGTGTTTTACTTATACTCGCTCTGAATGCAATTTTTTATATATATAAAAAACCAAATATTTTTAAATTTATATTATTTAAATTTATTTACTTTATAATACATATTTTTAAAATCGGAGTGATACAATCAGGGTAAGATATATGGACTCCACCTCGACCCTGGCAACCTACTAGCTGCACTACAAACGATTACTAGAACAAACACTCTGCTTTCAGGGTTCAAGGTTTTAGACTATGTTTTCTACTAACGTAACTATGCGCCAACTGAACCATCTCTCCAGACACCATTCCTATGCTGTTCCTGTGCTGTGCTCAAATGAATCATCGTCGCTCTGTTAGTCTGTACTAACTCAACAGAGCGATACATCCAATCGCGCCACATAGACACCGCCACATCACCCTCCCAACCTCCGTCACCCTAATAAACCTAGTCTATACCCGTGGAAAACCCCGGGTTGCACCCGCCGAGTCGATACCGCGAGCAATAAGCTATACAACACCCCTGCTTACAAATTATCAAACCTCTCGTCATCGGCAGCCTTCCTTTCAACCAGCGCCACTTTCTTGGCCGCCTCCGCCTCAGAGAAGGCCAGCAGCAACGCACCGACTGTAAAGGCCTGGGCAGCCACACGTCCCCTCTGGAAGTACTGGGTGTACAGGGATTGCCCTGGCGGAAAGAGACAAAGGCCCCCCGCCAAGCAGCCGCCCGTCAGAGCCACCCCTGTGAATGGCCACGGCAGCAAACAGCAGCACACAGCACAGCGCCGGGTGGGGGGGGGTGGATGGGATAGGGTGGTGAGTGTGCGTGGCAGTATGTATGCGCTTGCATGGTGATTATCATTGTTAGATTGAATGAGACTGGCGGATACGTATAATGGGCGTGTGGGCACGCGAGGCAAAAGCAGAGCGACACTCATCAAAACAGAATACGTAACGAAGGCTTAGCGCCGGTGCAGAACAAAGGAGGACCAACGAGCAGAGGGAAAGAGCTACAAGAGAGGGGTCCAAACGATATATAACCTTGGATCAAACACACCAACGAAATCATCGAAATATAACACCCTGAATGGAATATGGCGTGAAGAAACCTCGTGTGGCTACGTGGAAATAAAACGTTTCTGCAAAAGGTTATATATATATATATATACATATATACATATATACATACATCATCCATACACACACACACACATATATATATATATATATATATATATATATATATATCGAGTATTTACCCAAGTAAACATATTCTTCAATGTAAGCCACGACTAAAAAAAAACAAATAGATCATACACATGCAGTCACACATATATTATATATATGTAAATATATGTATCACAATAAATATTCAACTATACGATATCTCTCTATATCTATATCTGCATATATAATTTTATATGTACACATGAACATATATAAACGTAAACTTTTTTATACTAAATGATATCTTTGATTATTTTACAATATACATATATAAATATATATATATATCATATACATACATATATAATATATATAATATAATATATGTATATATATATATATATATATATATATGCATGCATACATGCATATATATATTATATAAATATACAAGTATAAATTTACAGAAGTATATATATATATATATGTGTATACGTTGCACACATGCACACACATATATATATGTATATGTATATATGCATGCACACACACACACACACACACACACACACACACACGTTCACGTGCGCACACACATATATATATATATATATATATATGTCTATTCAGGATCCATAACCACACACACATCACACATACATATATATGTATATATATATATATATATATATATATCTCGTTCAGGATCCATAACCACAACAAACAAACACGCACACATTTATATATGTTCAGATGCACACGCATATATATATATATATATATATATACATATATTATATATATATATATATATATATATACATATTTATATTTATATTTATTATATATATATATATATATATATATATATATATATATATACGCACGCATATATATATAATATAATATAATATGTAAATATACATATATATATACATACACACATACACATGCACATACATATATCACATATATTGCGTATATATATATATATATATTATACATATATATATTTGCATATATTTATATATATATATATATATATATATATATATATATATATATATATATATATATATATATATATATATATATATATATATATATATATATATATATATATATATATATATATATATATATATATATATATATGTATGTATACATGGAATGACACCGAATTCTAACGGATAGCGATAATTTCGTAAGCAATAGCCTACACACGCCTGAAATAAACAAATAGAAACACATAGATGATCGATGTTCGGTCGGAGGGTATTTACAAGCCTACGATCGTTTACGATTACACGTAGCTAAGTAGCCTTTAGAAATCACGACAGGACCTTCAGATCGTGTGCGAAATAGCAACGGATAACAACCACCGACTTGTGCACACAACAAATGAGCTTAGACGTTACCTAAAGAGATGAACGGATTTTCGCTCACAACGCGATATGTTTTCTCGCCAATTGTTTCTTTTCGCCCCATTTTGTGTTGTATTCTGTTGCTATGCAATTAGGGAGTGAGATTCACTTCGTTGTTTGTAGATGTTCTTTTGTGCCAGTTGTACTAAGCTCAAGAAGTTGCTACTTGTTGAAGGCTGTGCGCGCTAGTCCCCTTATAGCTGGAAAAGGATTAAACCAGCTACAATCAATATCAGCACAGAGAATCAACTACCGGGTTATACGTACTAATACCAATGAGTGAGAAATAACAGTCACAAATCACTATATATATATAAATAAGACAATACATAATATTTTAGTAATCTCAGAATCATCAGATTATGTGAGGAATAGTTTCTCCCCCTTGTTGGTCTAATCTCAATACGGTTTGCGTTTAAACGCACAAGCTTGAAATCAATATACGCTGGTAAACGTTAATAACGTGATAACCCTACGACTACGGCTCAGGGTGCATCTTCGAAACCCAGAGGTGCAGGATACCTGTGAAGTGTTGTTTAGCGTGTCCGTTTACCTCGAACAGCAGGTCGATATTGTTTATTCTTTTGACCCGTATAAACGTTTTGCCAAATACGGGTACCAATTATAACGCACCATTTTAACGGATTGGGGATTCGAGGGTGGCAGGCTGGCAACGAGTGTCAACTGTCATCATGACATTTGCTATGGGCTGATTGGGTCGTTGGCTCATTGGACCTTCTTGAATGTTAAAGCGTTTAAACCTTTAAATGCGTTTAAAAGCTTCAACTGTATTTACTATATACAATGATGTTCAATTGTTCATCGTCCGCAATCCGTATTTATGTATTTCTTCAAATGGCTTGATTGGGTCATTAACTCATTGGACATCAAATGCGCTCGTGACAGTTCAATCGAAAATCCAAGAGATTTCCGATTGTTTTACAATAATTAAAAAATATAACCAATCCGGGAACTTTTAAAACGCTTTCAGGCAATCGGATGTTCATTCAGAATGCTATGAGGTCACACGATTCATATCACAGTATTGTTCTTTGTTTCTATAATGAGTCAATGACAACGATTTTAAAATACATAAACTACGCACACACACTCCCAGGCACAGTGTCTCACATACCCACAGTCGCATGTTTCAGTGTTTGGCCATCTCATATACATATGTGACGTCTGCAGGATGACTCGACTGTCATATACCGGTTTAATAGTTGTTCACGAGCTAGCGGGATCTTACCGTGACACACATATTTACTATCGCAACTAATCACGACTATTTAGAAGTGATCCAGAATCAGCAGTCGTTTAGATTTTGTTTTTGTTCTTTCTGTGTCGCTTATCTATAGTTTTGGTGATATTTATTTTCAAATCCTCAACTTACAATGATTTACTGGTCAATGCTGGGGGACAAGATAAAGCCTCTAAGTGGTATATTATCAGCCACATATAAAGTATGATATGTACATATGTTTGCAACCTCGCACTCGGTCCTGGAGACTATCATGGAGACATGGACTGATTGTATCTGATGTTGTTGGTAACAACAGTGTCACTATACTCTCTAAAAAAAGCCTGTGGCCATGCGTAAAACCATTCGCAAATAAATTTCATTGCGCCGATGTTCCTCATAGTTGAGTTCTTTTTTTAACACAACAAAAAAAGATAATACTACTCGAAGTGGACAAAAGAGTAGTACCTGACTCGATGTATAAAAGATTCACGGATGAGTGGTATTTTTGTACAGTATGCGTATAAGTATGAAATTCGATTATGCGATATTAGCACATAGTTTGTTTGTAACACAACACGATGAGAGAACTGCATGTTCAGTTGTTCAATGTTCACGCTCACTATAATCACGGTATAATAAATAACAGCAACATAATGTAACTTTAACAAAACAAAACAAAAACATATGTACAAAACAACAAACACACAGTCACACAAACCGAGTATAAAAAATGGTATGCAACACAAAATTGAAAATATAGAGTGGATATTGGATAAACCCTGAAACCATGACCCTCGGCCTCGGGCCTCTACTACTACAGAGAAGAAATAAAATAATAAAATAATAGGCCTGATCGGACTATGGTCCGAAGGACAGGCCGGCTAGTTAAATAACTCTTTACTTGTGTGGTACATTTGGGTGTACATAAGCCAATGTATTCTGTATTCTGATTGGTTTTAGAATAATCAACAAAGAGTTTGACTTTATTTATTTACATATTTACATATAGGATTCCAACTTCCACACCCCGATCCAGTATTATTTTCAGTAGTTATCCATGTGAAAGATGGCTCGGGGTGGCCTGAGGGCGCGCGCGGTCAAGGTGACCTTCCTGTGTGTGTTTCTGTGGTTCATATACTCACAAGCACACTCCAAACACTCTGTAGTAGACGGAGTCCTACTCTTTCTTAAAGGTGGTCTCAGTCGGACCGATGATGGAGGATTATTGGCCCAGATAGGCCCAGAACCCGTGTTGCATCACCGGCGGACGGTCCTCCGGAGTTGTATATGGAGTACAACGAGTCGACAGGTGGTGTCATGCGAAAGCAGTTCGAAAGCTTACTGTCAAAATCAATTCTTCGTCACGGATTGGAGAGTACTTCTGCGCTCGACAGGAGCTTAGAGCGTAACAACTACATTGTGGATACTGCCTCTCTCCTGGACTTGATAGATAGTTCCCAGCCGTCTGGCAGCATAACCTTAGTCAGCGGACTGTGGGACTTGGGCAGGGGAGAGCTTTCTGAAACCCGGAAAAGATCGTCGGATTTCCACCGCGACTTCAAGGAGTATACAGACGGCTTGAAAGCTACTTTCCTCGCCAATCCGGGATACAAGGTGCTTTTCCTGGACTCCAAGCTCGAAGCAGAGCTGCGCCCGTATGTAATGGATCCTAAGAACAACGTGAAGAACCTCAAGTTGGTGGTTATTGATATTCCGCAGATTGTCGCATGGTTTGGTGCAGAGACATACGCCCAGAAGGACGCAATCAGGACAGATCCCGAGTGGAGTGATGTGTACGGTCCCACGGGCTGGCTGGCCTTAAGTCCTCAGGCGAAACTCAAGGACTACAACACAATAGTCATGTACAAGATCAATCTTCTGCGCATGGCCGCACGAGCCAATCCGTGGAAAACGGAGGCGTTCTTGTTTATTGATTCCAGACATGCGTGCCACGATCCCGGCCACTTTGTCGATGAGAACATGGGCTTTCTAAGGCAGAATATGGACTCTATGTTGGTCACCCACTTCAACTACAAAGCCATCAAGGAGACGCACGGATTTAAAGTCGGTCGCTTCATGGAGTGGTTAGGTCTACCAGATAGATCTACCCACAAGGTGGTGCGTGGAGGTATCTTCGGGGCAAGCGCTCGTCGATTGAAGCTGTGGCTGTGGTGTATGAGAATATCCTCAGACAGACACTGGCCGATGGGGTTATGGGGACCGAAGAGAATCTGTTATCTATCATACTGTATCGACATCCGGCATTGATGCACGGGTTCAACAACGATAACGCCTGCTATGAATCTGTCAACCACGACCACTCGTGCGAAGGGTTTGTGAACAGGGCAAACTTCTGCTCCATCTTTGATTTTGTCAACAGTGGTGTTATCCACCGCGACGGTACGACACGAACACGGGTGTATAAGAACTGAACGTCTTCTGAGAGATTGTAATTGATATATATATATATATATATATATATATATATATATATATATATATATATATATATATATATATATATATATATATATATATATAATATATATATATATATATATATATATATATATATATATATTATATTATATTATATTATATTATATTATATTATTATTATTATTATATATATATATATTAAGTATATATATATATATATATATATACCTATACACAACACACACACACACACACACACATATATATATATATATATATATATATATATATATGATATAGATATATATATGTATATTTGTATATAAATGTATAATTTATGTATAATTTATGTATAGGTATTTGTATATCAACAGGAACATGTACATGTGCATGTAGAGAATTACACAAACGCATGTGTATAAACGACTAAGTGTCTTCCGGGTGAGTGCGGACCTGCATTTCAGCAAAAAAATCTCCCCAATTCAGTGAAAGTCTTGGGATCAAGTGTAGTGCCGTTCAAAAGGGGTATAAAGCAACGACCGTAGCAGTACAGTTTGCGTACTAGAAGTGGTGGTTGCTATGTAGCGCCAGTGTGGTTGCCAAGCAGATACTCATCCGATTTTTAGGGTATTAATTGAGTACGTTGGGCCCATTCCAGTCCTCAATATCTGCCGGACACGGGTTGTTTTAGGATTTTAGGGTTTTGGGTATGGTATATGCGGTGGGAGAGCCAATGATCAGGGCGTTGTAGGATTGATCGCAGAAGAAGGGGTTGGTATCCTGGCGAGGGATATAAATAGATTGCATCGGGTCTGTGCTACGGCACTTCGTTGGCAGCCACTGAGGGAGTTCAGTTGGCATCCACCGCCGGTAGTTTTAGGCCCATATCAGCAGCACGAACAACTGCCGCCCATTCGAAAGAGTGGGAATTAAACCAACGCCAAACTCACCTCACCTGTCGCACCAAGTGACACGGATACATGACACCACCACATGTTACTTGTATGTGGGGAAGCTTGTCTCAGCGCCTGGTCTTTCGGTTCGAATGTCTATGCTTACTATAGATTGACTACAGCTTCAGCATAAGTGCATAGCATCTGTCGAATGACTTGGTATATAGACTGTGTTCCAGCCACTTCCTATCACCAGAGCAGATACGCTAGTACTGGTGTGGGCCTGTCGAAGTTCGAGGTGGTTCCACAGTTTTTGGGGTTTTAGGGTTTAGAGTTGTAGGGTTCAATTGCTTGGAATTCCACATAGCCTCCCAAAAAAGGAACATTCCAGTACACATCTGCTTTGTGT
Source organism: Sphaeroforma sirkka (assembly GCA_001586965.3). NCBI lineage: Eukaryota > Ichthyosporea > Ichthyophonida > Sphaeroforma > Sphaeroforma sirkka. The sequence goes on along the minus strand of LUCW03000330.1, from coordinate 33,827 downwards.
TGCAATTGAAAGTGCGACGATCAGGTGCTCTGTGTCCAAAACCACACACAATGGGGCTGTGGTGTATGACTTTTTGGTTGCAAGCAATGGCCTAGAAGTGGCTGTATGTATCAACCTGAATAAATGAGACTGGCGACGTGCGGATTGAGATTCTTAGCACTTACACTGACATATACTTATTGTCTTCGCTTGATATGGTGGCCAGAAGTACATGCAAAAGGTGGACAAATGAATGCTCCGGATGTAGCCTCAATTTGAGCTATGTCTCAAGTCTGAAGTAAATATCTCAAAATTTAGTCTTAATAGTGAAGATTGGGGTTTAGGAATTTAGGGTTTTAGGGTTTCGTTTTAAGAATAGATACAAATTCTACTGCGACCGACATGGCCATAGCCATGGGATTTGGGTGTGTGTCGACAAACATGTTGTCGGTATAGTGTATATGACATCTCATATCCATGAGATTGGTATATACCATATACCTACCGCATTCAGGTATATATACATACCTACCACATATAAATATTTATATTCACAAGTTACATATACCTACCACATTCATGTATATATATTTATATTCATAAGTTACATATACCTACCACATTCAGGTATAAATATTTATATTCATAAGTTACATACAGCTACCACATTCAGGTATATATATTGATATTCATATGCTACATATACCTACCACATTCAGGCAAAAATATTCATAGTCATAAGTTACATATACCTACCACATTCAGGTATAAATATTTATATTCATAAGTTACATGTACTTACCACATTCAGGTATATATATTTATATTCATAAGTTACATATACCTATCACATTCAGATATATATAAATATTTACAATCATAAGCTACATATATCTACCACATTCAGGTATATATATTTATATTCGAAAGTTTCATACACCAATGACCGTAAACAAACGGTAAACGAGTAAGACTACAGCTATACAATCTGGATCTACAGGACACCAACACCATATTTGGCAATACGTTTCAATTGCATGTGCATTCCTATCTCTACAACTACGATATAAACATCCAGGCACAATACAACTGCAATACGTAACGTTATCCTGTGATTTGACAACGTTCAGTGTTATGGTTTTAGGGTTTTACCAGCCTCGACACCTATCATCGAAACGTTTTCACTTTATTGCGTTCACTGTTCACCAACAGTCTACCGCCTCAACTAGTTCCACCCACATCTCTCAGAGACACAGAGACATCCACACCCTCCATCAGTGCTCTGAAAGGTACTGAGACCAGAGCCTAGCCATGAACTGCTCAGTCTGGAGACCCCGCTACCCCTATCACGTCGTAGAGCACATTGTAGTTAATGCGATCGTAAGATATACGTGATTTTAGGAGAGTGTGTGCGTGTATGTGTGTATGTGTTGTGTGTATGGATATGTATCTGGTTGTCTGCCGTCCCACCCCTGTGTGATCAAAGCACGGTATTGTAATCATTGTGCATATACACAGTGCACCGCATAGCTGCTGTGTTTGTCTCAGACTATATATACATGTATATATATATATATACATACATACATATACAAACATACATACATACAAACATATATATATATATATATATATATAAAATTTACATATACTATATAATTAGCGAACAACACCATTTATTATTAGTGAATTATAGTGTATGACAATTCGCCTGTACTCCAGTTCACCTACGCCCTGAAGTGTACTTTTAGTTTGCCTATAGGCTTATTCGCCTATACACAGCTATATGGGTCTATTTGCCTATATACCGCAGTACCCGTCTCTTCGCCTGTGCCCTCGAGTTTGCCTATGGCCTGATGTGTGTGTCCGTTTGCCCACATATCTACATGTGCGTCAGTTTGCCCATGTCTTAAAGTGACTTCAGTACCCGTTTTCTCACAAACAACCAACACAAGCTCGACCATGTACACGTTGAATGTGTACCAATGTCTTATCGGCACCACAACGTACGTGAACAATGCCCACTGTCATAGCTTGTGGATCGTCCGTAGCGTGTTACACCGATTAAGAGCTAGTAATCTTGACTGTGGGCTCCAATATACCTACATAATATGGGTGTGTCCAAGCCCTGCATATATACTTACCACATGATCTGTAAAATGTGTCCGGATATGTGACTTGTATCTTCTCATACTGAATGACTTATACTATGTGTGTGTGTTTTAAGTCCTGTACCTCAGCGTAACTTAATCCTTGTGGTCAGACTGTGCGGTTCCCTTCGTCTCGGCTTCCTCCTCCGCCGCTTCGAGTTGGCGCATCCACATGTCACAGTAAATCCCCTGCACGCCGCACAAGTCCAATAAAAGTGGTCTAAAATTGAGAGTAGGTCGAGTACATGACAATACACAGATGTTCTGGAAACGAGGTCAATATTTGAGAGTTACAACACGTCAAAGTACATCACAATATACACATGTTCAACAAACATGGTCAATAATCGAGCGTGACAACATATCCGAGTACAACCCATATGCATGCACCAGACAGCCGGTACACTCGCCCTCCCAGCCCACCTGCCGTTGCAGCAGCTCGTAATGTGTGCCTCTCTCTGTGATCTGCCCATCGCTAAGCACAAGTATCTGGTCAGCCTTGGTAATAGTACTCAGTCGATGGGCCACTACCACAGACGTGCGGTCACGGCAGATGGCGTTGAGAGACTTCTGAATGTTGCGCTCTGTCTCTGTGTCGAGGGCGGAGGTGGCCTCGTCTAACAGAACAATAGCTGCAGCAGAACAGGAGAGAGAGGGGAGAGTGATAAGGAAGAAGGGAAAAGGAGATAGAGAGGAGTGAGTGATAAGGAAGAAAGGTTGATGAATATGAGAGAGAGAGGGGTGAGTGTTAAGTATGAAGGGTTGTTGGCTGTGAGTCAACGAGAAAGACGGGTGCGAAGGAATAGGGAGAAGGATAGGATGAGTCACAAAGGCAAAGGGTTAGATGAGAGTATGTGTGCCATATACTGTAGGAGGGTTCACTTAATGAATGATGGATGTGATTTCCAAAGGCGTATTTTTTTATCAGAAATGACTTGAAAGAAATCCCCCAAAACCCCCCCAAAAATGCTTAATAGACACCCATAACAGATGTCATTGCTTACAAAACACCCACCGAACTTAGTCCCGATTTAAGAGGTATAAAAACGGAATAAAACCCGAAAAACTCCTTAAAACCTAAAAAAAGATGGCTTAAAACCTTAAAACAGAAGGCATTGCTTACTTGGGTTCTTAAGGATGTTACGTGCAATGGCGACGCGTTGTTTCTCGCCACCGCTGAGTCTCAGTCCACGCTCGCCCACGACAGTGTCATAACCTGATGAAGTGTTTCAACCAGATCTTTTTTTAGTTTGAGGGTGTGTTTAAACCAAGTTTAATGGAGGGTTTATTGTTCTATGGCGTAGGGAGAAGTTGATAAGAAAGGGCAGGACTGTAAAGTGATGGAAGTGTTGTGCATACAAGTATCATCCAAACAGACATTTAGACTAAAAATAGAATACACCTACAACAATGGTTGAAATACATCTTCGCAGTACAAATAAATAGAATTAAAATATCATAACGAATGTCTGAATCCATGGGCACACCTGCATCGAATATCTGGATGCGTTCGTCCATGTCAGCTGCTTTGCTTGCTTCGCGTATTTCGGTGGACGTGGCATCGAGTTTGCCATATCTGATGTTGTACTCGATCTGAGGGTATAGGGTGTTTTAGGATTCGAGCGGTTAGTAGATGTTGTTATCCATCTGGGTTTGTCCGTTTTACGCTTTAAAGGCAATAAGTTCGAGGAGTATACG
>LUCW03000330.1:0-25000 GCA_001586965.3 Sphaeroforma sirkka | reverse complement strand
TGATCCACTCTTCGTGTTGATAGGCGTTGATAGACTCCTCAAACCGGTCCACTTCAAATTTCTCTGCGCCAAAGTACTTGACTGTCTATAGGGTTTAATCGGATTAGGATTTGGGGTTTATAAGGGTTAATGAGAATGTGAGTGTGTGGAGTGTATGTGATATTACAATGGCAGGTCGTATATCTCAAGGTTCGCTTCGCCAATGTGGTTTGTCGTAGAGACAGTGGTTTTAGGATTTAAATCTTTAAACCCTGAAGCCCTAAAGCAAAATAAAGGGGCATGCCGGTGTAGCTAGATAACCAGGATTTTTTGTGGTGGCTTTTGGTGGATGTGGTATGTATTCTAAATAAGTTTGTCGTACAGAGAGTCTGAGAACGCCCTGAAAGTTTTTGCATTCTATTTATATTTGATTTATATTGTATTTGATATATATTTATATTTGATATATATTTATTTTTATATTTGATATATACATTTATACTTGAATTCATTTGTATTTGATATATACTTGTATAATTCTACTGCTAAGTTAACCACCCCCGAGATACGATACGTCATTGTCACTGTGTTTTGGGGGGGTTTGGGGGGGTTGAACCATATGACTACTATCTTTTTCGAGATCACTCACCTATCTTAAACATGAGAAGTATACACTTTTACACAGAAGAAGTATACACTCTTACACATAAGAAGTATACACTCTTACACATAAGAAGTATACACTCTTACACATAAGAAGTATACACTCTTACACATAAGAAGTACACGAGGACAACTACTAACAGTACAAGGCCTTAAGACGAATACGACAAGCACATGACTGAAAGAGGACTAAGGGCGAACAGAACATAGCATGACTAAAAAAATAAACTTGAGACAAGCATGGATGTAAGAGGACTACCGTAGAACAAGACAAATCATGACTGTAAGGAGAGAACAACAAAGGATATGCTTATAGGTTTGCGTTCATATACGTCGTGTACGTGTACACGAGGATATGCATACATAGCGTTTAACGCTTTACTGGATCCACAACATACCACTCAGTACAACGCTTACCTCGAAATTCAGTAACGAGTCAACGGAAATGGTGTTGCTTTTGTTATCCTTGTCATTCATGGCCTTACGGAACTGAATACGCCACTCAGTGACAACGATCGTAAACACCAGGTACAACACCATGGTACCCATGACAATGATCCCAAACACCGCGTCAAAGGCCACCACAAAGAAGACGATGGCGATGATGATGTCTACCTGTGTGTGCGTGTGTGACGAGAGAAAGAGAGAGAAAGGATGTGAATGTGAAAAGAGTTATGTACATGGTGTGTGTGTCAGGAGAGAGGGGGGGAGAGTGAGAGGAGTCACACTTATCATCAATATGATTCATACATACAATGAATACAAGTCGTAATAACAATGGATATGAGTCTTACTCACGATGAACATGAGTCATACATAAAATCAATATGAGTCATACTTACAAGATATATAGGTACACTGACAATAAATATCACATATGGTCATAAACGATGGGAGATACAATGGCAATCAATATGAGTCATACTTACACTCAATAGGAGCCACGCATACAATCAATATCACATATAGTTACACACGATGGGAGATATAATGACAATAAATACGAGTTGAACCCTATAACCATAAACTCTAAACCACTTACGATCGTTGGCGCCATTGAAAAAAACGATTGAACTCAGCAGACTCGTGACTGAGCTAGTACTGCAAAAAAGAAACAAAAAAGACCAGATGAGAAAACTACGATGGCGAACATTGGGGAACTTGGATGATATATATAAATATATATATGTATATATATATATATACAAATATATATATATATACATATACATATGCAATAGATACATATACACACACATCATATATATATATATATATATATATATATATATAATTATATACATAATCATATATATATATATATATATATATATATATATATCTATTTATATATATATATATATAAAATACATATATTAATAAATATGTATATATATATATATATATATATATATTATATATATATACATATGCATATGCATATGCATATGTATGCATATGCATATATATATATATATATATATATATATATATATATATATATATATATATATATATATATTGATTGTACTGAACCATAGGGTTCAGATTTGGGGTTTGGTCGACACAGCCAAGTCATCAATTTTCGTGTCGTCAGTTTTTTATGGAGAGTCCTCACGTGGGCGACACAAAGGAAACGAAATAGAAATTGGCATACATAACATTGAGATATTTAGCTCAACAGGAACTCACTATATATATATATATATATATATGTATATACAAGCATACGTATATATAAGCATACGTATTAGAAAAAAAAGTATATGAATTGGTTTATATAAACATCAATATATAAATGCATATATGTATTTATATGTATGTATATATTTATTATATATATATATATATATATATATATATATATATATATATATATATATATATACATATATATATATATATAAATATATATATATATATATATATATATATATATGTTTCATTGCACATACCCCCGTCCATGATGCGAAGTGTGGCACCTGTCTGTCGATTTAAATGCCAATGCAGCGACAAACTAGATATCGGAGTGACGAAAACATTCCAGAATCATCAGCAAAGCGATGGTTGCGTGAACCAACACCCGAAGAAATTGTAGATAGTGTGGGACAGAATTCCAAAAAATGTTATTAAACGGAGATGAACATGCATATATATATATATACATCGCGCAAAATAGGTCATAACATGCTCATTATACAGTTCACAGTGACAGCACTACACACACACAAAAGGCCTTGAACATCCAGTTGTCACGTAGTCAAACACGCACATTATTAAATAGTATCGATTCGGCTCATCCTTCACACTCCCTATATAGTGCATTCGCTGTTGTCAGTATTAAGTTCATCATAAGATCCTAAACCCAAAACCCTAAGAACTCTAAACTTAATTCATCATAGGACAGGGATCACTAAAGCACTTGACTAACGGCACTAGCATGACAGAATGCCTATCCATTGAATGACCTGGTACAACGTACGTACCTGTGCAAGTGCTCGAACACGCGCACCTTCATCTTCTTGCTGGTGTACTGTGTGACCTTGATCCACACCAACTGGCGGAGGTTGTTTAACCCGGCATTGCCTTGCAACAAGCGCAGAAAGCCATACTACGAAAGGAATGGGGTTATGGGGCTTTAGCTAGGATATTTATATATATATATATATATATATATATGCATACATACCAAATCTTACTGTATTATATGCTACCCACGCTATATGCCAAGACTACGACCACAGTCATCTGCATGGCACTCACAACCACAGCCCCACAGCATACCATCAGGATTAGACCAAATGGGACGGATATCGTCACACCCGCATGAGCTGTCAGGTGATCGACGATACGTTTGTAGTAGATCGGCACATATCTGGTACAGAGCAAACGTATTGGGCAATGGAGTGAGTATGGTGTGGGGATAATGGGTATGCACATATGAGATACTGAGAAAACGTATTGATTAAAACGTATTGATTGACCATAGATTATGATGGGTATATATCAGGCCTTACATGAGTATGTTGAATCAGTTAGTATAGTGATAGGGCGTGTGTACTACATGTACACTCTTATCATTGAGACCATGCAGATAAACAGCCCTTTTTATCAATTGTTTTCAATTGTTTCTAGGGCTTAAGAGTTTCAGACATACAGACTACCAACCCTATACTATCAATTCCTTCTAGGGTATAGGGTATATGGTTTAGGGTTTTGCACATACAGGTTGACCACTCGTCCCAGGACTAGCAGTGTCAGAGCTCCCACCACTCGCAGTTGTAGCACAAACGACGACGCAGGCCATACAAACGGCAACAGCAGTTTGACCTGACAAGGATTTCAGTATTTAAGGGTACTAAGGTATGAGGGTTTTTTGATATTCGTAGTTATCTTTTTTTTTTTTTTGGGGGGGGGGGGAATCTGTCTATTTAAACCGTTGTGGGTTGGTAGGTAGCATGTCAGCGATGGAGAACAATACACTGGAGGTTATATATAAGGGTTTACGGTTTTAAGGTTTAGTATTGTCAGCTGAGTGACAGAACAACAAGTAGAATGTAGGTATCGCAGAAAGCGTTATATGACATGCACTGACAGGTTATAAGGTTTTGAGGAAGAACAAGAGTAGAGCACTTACCCTTTGATAGTTGCGCTGGAGCCCACTCTTCTGATCCTTTCCATTCTGCTCCCCATCCACTTCGGTCGACAGGCGGTGGTATTCCATCTGCCAAAGGCGCACACCAAAAAACATAAATTAATAAGGCATATATGCGTGACTGTGTGAGTGTGGCTATCCGGGTATATAAATAGGTATTGAATACCTATGGCACAGATTTACAACCGTGAGCTGTATATATATATATATATATATATATATATATATATATATATCTATAGATTTATATGTAGGTTTGTATATAGGTTTATATATAAGTTTATATATATATAGGTTTATATAAATATATATATATATATATATATATATATATATATATATATATATATATATATATATATATATATATATATATATATATATATATAACACACACTTTTTTTGCTCTCTGTTGCTTGGTTACGGTGTCAATTATGGTCAGGGCAACGGGAAGATGGAGCCCCACCATGCACAATACAAAATCAATCACGCCCAGGCCACTCGTGAAGCTGCGGGAAATACAAAATAAAAAAAAAATTATAAGAAGCGAGACATAAATATACTGTAAAAAAAACCATGTATAAATAGAACATAGACACTATATGCAAATAGAATACAGGGAACGAGATAGAAATAGAATATAAAGGACTGGGTATGAATAGAATATAGGAACATATATATAGAATGTAAGTAGCAAGATATAAATAAAATACAAGGAACGATATATATATATATATATATATAAATAGATATATTTATAAATTTAATGTATATATATATATATATATATATATATATATATATATATATATATATATATATATATATATATACATATGCACACACACACACATATATATATATATATATATATATATATATATTCGCAGAATGATACGGAACTTTGGATGGGTTGGATCACTATACACACGCACACTCACGCACACACACACACTCGATTAAGCGCATAGGCACGGTCACACACCCAAACTCGCTAAAACGTGATTTTACGTGTCTCTACAGAACACTGCTAAGCCTACCGATATAATTAGGGATTTTGGTTTACGATTTAGGGTTTGGGATTTTAAAATATAAAGTTTAGCCTAAAAGAACTCTGCTTCTATAAACAATGCAATGTAACAACCCTGTCGATTGTTGTTAGGCATGGTCAAGCTGCATATTCAAATAATACGATGTCATATTTATGAAATTCACTAACCACCAGACGATGGCATATAAACCCATCAATGTCTTCGATGGTCAGGACATGGCTATATGCACAAGGTCATCACAACCCGTCGAAATTTAAAGCATACCTACAGGTATACCTACAACTATACATACAAGTTGCACTCAATCCCACACTCCCATAATGAGCCGCACACCCGCCCATACGACCCGAAAGCTCAATCACGGCTACACACCCGGATTCACAAACAATACTGACAACCCTCATACCACCCACTTACTTGAACCACTCTCCATTGCGATACGAACACAGCTCAACAATTCGCGTGGCCATCAGATTGACCCAGAACAGCTGTGTGAAGACGCCTGCCGTTCTGTTGTTGTGATGGTCCGAGCGCAGCAACACTCCACACAGTAGCCAGGAGAAGGCGTAAGACAGGTCACTGAGTATGTGGTAGTAGGCGATGTCTTGGCTCGGGTGTGTGTGGGTGGGCACCCACATGTGCACTGTGAGGTGTACTGCAGCGCTCAACACGCCTGTGCTGACCAGCACCAACTGTCCGTACAGCCACTGTGGTGTGACACACAGACCGAGTAGTATGTAGAGGGTTTGAGTGTGGAGCGGCTAAAAGGGTTGGCTAGGGCGTAGGGTTTAGGGTTTTGAGGCTGAACTGAATGTTGGTGTCTGTTGCTATGGCGAGATAACTTTTAACGATACACAGTTGAGAAGTGATAAATATATCTATTTCAAAGTATAATCCCCGATTTGATTCAGAACCCCACATCGTTAGAGAGCATGCATTCGATACTCTGATCAACTACTGCAGCAGCAGCACTTGGCGAATCCGTGCAAGGAACAGGCACAGACACAACTGGTGAAGGAAAGACAGCATTCGAACGCTCAATACACATAAACAACACACAATGGTCATTCCTAATACCGATAACACATGAGCAAAAACCATATTTATACCAAAGAAGAAAAAAACAGAAACGAATGAAATATCTCTAATGAGGAAAAGAGATAAAATAGCGCAACAAGGTGCGTGAAAAGAGGGCCTAAAACGCCTCTTAAAATTTTCAAGGAGTAGCTACTATGTATAAAGAGTTAAGTCAACTTATAAAAACTAAAGGGGGAGTGGTTTATTCAAGTTCACCGTTAGCTTTTTTATACAATTCGTCAATTTGCGACGTCACTTGTATGTATTGACCAGTGGTGGCTATATCCAGCATACCAATGTTAGTCATTTTTTAAAATAATACATCAGAGGCCAGCTTTGACTTGGCCTTTATTAACATGGGGGTCAAGATGGTATGGGGTTTACAATCGCACAGATCATAAGGTGTGATCTACAGTTGACTAGAGCACCTTAGTCCAAGCTAATGTGAAGGTGATGGACTGCAATTATTGCCTGCTTCGATCGATTGAGGGTGCGATGTATGTGATATGTATATTAGAAATAAATAATATATACACTCTTCAACAAAAGTATCGTCACAGTGTCGTCTACATGAACAAATTTACGGGCATAACGGAACTGTTGTATACAGCAAGTCACACATATCCTCAATACAAATATCATATATATATATTACATATATGTATATATGTATATCTATAAATGTAGATATATACATGTAGATATATACAGACACATACATACATATATATATATATATATATATATATATATTATATATATATATATATATAGAAGATATGCATATATATTTTTTTTGTATATAAAATGTATATACAAATATATATATATATACATTTATATATATATATATATATTTATATAAATATATGTATATATGTTTGTGTGTATGTATATCCATATATATATATATATATATATCTTGCTATCGCTATCGATTGTCATTAGCGTTCTCGAGAGATATGATTTTACATGGAGTACAGCAGGTTAGGGGAAGCTTAACAATTATGTGACACCGTATGGAACTGGATGAAGAATATAGCTGATTTGAAAGCGTTCCTGCGATATATACATACATACATACATATATATATATATATATATATATATATATATATATATATATATATATATATATATATGTTAATACATATATATATATATACATAGATATATACATATATACATACATACATACATGCATACATATATACTTACTTATTCACTAAATTACATACACACTCACATATACATATCCGTATATATATATATATATATATATATATAATGTCGTTGAGATGGTGTTGAATGCGATTGTAACGATCAAATTGATTTACATGTGATAGAATATCATGGTGCTGACAGCCCGCCCACCCCTGAGACTATAGTTGCCGCTATGGCTGTGCATTATAGTCAGATTTTACATCTAAGCGAAATGGTTCAAATGATAAGATCAGAAACTGGATGATTTTTTAAGTTCACTAGATTATAGATGAAGGTGCTGATAGCATGTCATAACTCATACACATATCGAGTTGTAAACCTAGCTGCCCGAGTCGCGCTACTGACCAAAAAAGAATATAAAGTAGGAGTGTATATTCCCATTGTCTATCACAGCTTAAACTATCGCAAAAGAATAGCTCAATAATAGTCTTTAGGATTGTGTACGAGCGCAGCACAATATAATTAGAAACCATCAAAAGCAAACAAAACAAGGCACTCACCCCAGGCAACGTGTCATAAGAGGGGCTACATTAAAGGGCATTGAACTAAACGAAAGCGAGTCTCGCCCAGCAATATCTTCAGAATACTGAACACATGGCGGACATCGATACGTGAATATATCATAGGGATATTATTTTTGTGAACAAGTTGCAGATATTTGACAACTCAGTACGTACCCACAATGGGCAGTCAGTATTACTCAGCAATCGCGGATAGCGTATTGTCATAGGACGTGAGGTTCTGGAATTGGATCAGTGTCTCGTTCAAGCCAGCCAACCACCAAATACAACAAGGAACTACTACACCACAACCATTAAAACTGCAATAAAACAATAGAGAAGATATCCCATTAACACATACTCTACGCGAGATGATCGGACTCGCAGCATGCTTTGGGCGGAATAATCGCAGCGATGCAAGTAACAGGAACGTAGCACCCAGGAACGGGGCAAGTGTCTCCAGAAAGCATGCAGACACACCCAGCTCGGTTAAGGGTCGAAGTGTGCTCGTGCCGCAATAAGACATAGTGTACACTCAGACTAATGACTTTAAGACTGTGGTAGTTTATGTCAACAGAGTTATCAGATATATTTATTTGGTGGATACTTGTGTATATGTATGCTTGTGTATTTGGCTCTAGCTAGACAGGGAAGAGCGACCGATTCAACTATTTTTTTTAAGTTTCACATAAATACTCTATTATTATACATAAAATCTCTGTATTCATCTTTATCATATTATTGATATATTACGATATACAGCTGTTCGCAGGGTTTTTGGGTCAGGTACATGTAGGGTCATTGGGTTCTTGGGTCTATGGTTTTTGTACGCATCCATCCAAAATAATGACATCCAGGAATTAGGAGGCTATGCCATCGGTTCATTTGTCTTCTTGCTCCTACGCCCATTGGACCGCAAGCATAGAAACCTGCACATAAAAGGGGCCGATATGATTAAACCAATCATATGTGACAAATAGTACTAAAAATAAATTATCACGGATACTGTTTTTCGCCTATTGCTAGTGAAACAAACAGACTGGACAATGCTTATTTAAAAGAAGCACCTCGACGTTCGTCCAGATATTCCAACTGTATTGGAAACAATATGTCCAGCTCAAGACCAGTCCATTTTGATCTTTGTTCAGAATATAGATCGAAATTATGGTTCGACTTGGAAATTGAAGATTTAATACGGCCTTTAATTGAAAGCCTTTTTAATTGGCCTGACCGAAAAACGTACTTTTCGTGACTATGTGTACACTGCAAAATACAAATGCGACATGTACTTTTTCAGTTTTTGTTCATCAACCAATTATACGTCAGAATTAGTTCATTTTACGACCTAAAAGAAGATTATATACAAATCTCTACATCACAGGAACCAATAGAAAATGTATAAGAACAGGTTTGGGCAAAAAAAGAGTTTTGGGGTCAAAATTCTCCCAATCAAACAAATGCACACGAATATATTTATTCTTTTAACGCCATGCCGTCGCAAATGAGACGATAGGTACTGGTCTCCAATTTAATCCAATCAAATTCATTAGCATTAACTTTTCCTCTATTTTATTGGTGCATAGCTCAAATTTAATTAATTCAAATGTTCGGTACCTAAAAGTACACCCGGTATATCTTACTGATTGGGTTCTGATGGGCTGGCTAAGGCTCTGGATGTCCTTTTGCCGAAGCGTCTCCGTTGGCATTTAGTTTATAGTCGCAGACTGGGGGTATCGATTATGAAGCTTGCAAGGCTACCACTAAATACATGCCGCCACTGAAACATCTCGAAAACACCATCACTTAATCTATCATGTGTAGTACCTCGCTGAACAAGCTCATATAGTACCACTCTGTTTCGCTACTGTGAGTGTATATCGACCAGAAAGGGACCAGCAGAGTCTTAATGCATGTGCTGACTATTGCCACGAATCTACGCAAGGAATATACAATGAAGGACCAATCGTCGGCGCAGGGCAAAGGATCAAACTTTAGTGTACTTGCTTGGCTGGAAGGGCTTAATCTCAAACAGTACTATGACGCATTCTTGGACGAGGGCTACGACCAGTTCGATGCGGTATGTATTCTCTAATATTCTGATATCTTAATGCGATATTATTGAGCGATTTCTCATTTCCGTCTCCACGAAAGCGTTGTTGAACTCTGATGGCTTCTATTGTAATATATCTCAGATTGTCGATATCACGGAGGATGAATTAGCAAACACACTCAATGTCAAGAAAGGGCACGTTAAAGTCCTCCTGAAGAACCTTCCAACAGCGCCCAAGGGTGAGTGAATACGTCCTCTCGTATTAGTCATGTCCCCGGGTGTAGGTAGACGGGGCTACATTATCCGTGTGAAAACATTGCGCACCTTTAACCCTCAGTGCCCAAGAGCATGCGTCTGTAGCCATTCACCAATGCATATCCCTCACCCACACAGCCAAAAAAGAACCCAAGACTCCCACCAAGAAGAAGGACCCCCCGGCCACAACACAGGCCACCAAACCCAAAGCAATCACACAAGCGCCGCAAGCCCAACAACAGTATGGTGTAGCGCCTGCTATGATGTCTCAGCAGATGGTACGCGCGCCTATGTATGCCATGCACAGACCACCTCTGCCACAGAAACTGGCGGCAATCGAAGGCCCGAAGAAACGGGGCCGCAAGAAACGGTCCGATACTCCTGTCGCCATACAGTCGGTGAGTCTGGATTAGGGGGGGGCAGGGTGAGGCTGGGGCTGGGTTATGTGTGCGTGTGGGTATTTGATATTTGAGTATGGGTGTGTGCATTTGTGTGTTGGTTGTGGTGTGTGTATCTGTGGATTAGTTATGGATGTTGTAAGGTATCATGTCTGTCTTGACGCTTCTGCTCCATGGCTTACACAGAGTAGGTTAGGGAGTGCCGATATAGATAATAAACAACCCCTCTGCGTTCTGTCTCTAGGTGTCAACCTACCACCATTTAAGGATTGGTGTAGTGACTCCTGCAGTAGGGATTGCTTTTAGTATAGGTTGAGTGCCATCTAATTAGTATAAGGACTGCTGTTTATATAGACATGGGTGTAGTATGCCAGGCCGTTCTGTCTTCTCTGTTACGAATTCATGGTTTTAGGTCCGTGTTGTCTTTTTTTGTTCCACTGCCTGCTGCAGTGAGGCTGCTTGCAATATGAATCGTGTTCGTTCTACACAACAATGACATACTCTGCAGTTGTGCAAGGTTTATTGTGACGAAACAACAGAAAAGCGTTGTCACACACCATTAGATAGGTATATATGTATATATTCAGCAAGGCATGCCCACCCATCGCTCACTGCACACTCTAAGCGTACCAGACATACATCCATCCCTCCGAGCATCCACAGAGACCCCCGCAGGGAGTGCCCAGGTATATGCCATACCCCCCAAATGTAGCACCTCCACGTGTCAATGGCCAAAGGAGGGGCTTAGAACCGTCGCAATCAACAGTGCGTATGTACATGCAACAGAATGGGGTGCCCGTGCCACAACAGTACCCGTACTCTATGATTATGGACAAGCGCAATGCGCCGGCCGCTGCGGAAAAGGTATGCCAGCTATGAGGGATGTGGTACTAGTCGTGTATGGATCAGTGCCAGGTAGGGTTTTAGGGTCCATTTAGGGGTCTAGGGATTCAAATGCCAGCCATGAGGGATGTGGTACTAGTCGTGTATAGATCAGTGCCAGGTAGGGTTTTAGGGTTAAGTGTCAGTCATGAGGGATATGGTACTATTCGTGTATGGATCAGTGCCAGGTAGGGTTTCTAATGTCAACCATGAAGGAAGTTTTCATTTTTTTATATAGATCAGTGCGAGATTCGGTGGTATTGGGGGAGGGGGGGGTGCTGGTGTGTTCATATCTGTACAGTTAGTGCTTGTGGTGTGTGTGTTTTTAATCAATGCTGGTAGTGCGATTATGGTGATATGTGTTCTCTAGGGTTAGGAGGTGGTGTCTGTGGGATGTATACATAGCGTCCACCGTAATATGCAGCGAATAAGGCATTTAGACGTACAGATCAGCTATGAGGCTCGTAGATGGCTGTCTGGGCAGTCTCTGTACTTCGTTGTTTCACACCCCGTGCTTGAGTTTTTCTGCATTCATGTTAAAATCCGCGCGTCTTTAAGTATTGAAGCTGTATATACCCTCACAAGTAGACGTGGGTGTCATCCTAGTTTGTTGTAAATTTGTATACTTGTACAATTACACAAAACACACACAATTATTAAGCACTGTATCAAGTATTTATATATATACTCACATATTTATTATGTAAATTTAGCACCTCCCATGAATGTTAACCCATAGACATGTTGTGTGGATTTGTATTTGCGGTGTGTATGAATCCAACACTGTTGTTCGTTTGCTATACACTGCCATCCATATAACATGTCTATGGGTTTACAGTATTATATACATACATATACATGATTAATGTGTGTAAGGGTTTTATAATATAAGATAACCCTAACCCCTATAAAGTCAGTAGTAGAGACTCCGTCCATCATGGTAACCCCACACTCTGCACATTCTACACCACCCTGCAACAGCCGGAGGCTCCCCCAGTCCCCAAAAAACGGGGCAGAAGGCCTAGGTGCACGACCATAGACCTCAAACCAATCAACCACGGCTCCCTAGCACCAGCCCCACCCCACGGGGCCCGGGTCATGGCCCTTGCACCCGGACAAATACCCCCAGGACAGCCTTACGGCCCTATGATGAGCCACTACCAGCAGTATGGCCAGCCCAGGGCGGTCTACCCACCCCCCAAGCCACCTCTACCCTCCTCTCAGCCCAAGAAGCTGAGTGCCGCCAAGGCCAAACGCACAGGCCAAAGCATACCCGCAGCACCGCCCATCACCTCAATAGCAACCTCACCACCCCTCCCACCGCCACAAAAGGTTAGGGCAATCACAGCCGCACCCACACCCATACCCACACCCACTGCCACTGCTACTGTAGATGCACAGGCGAGTGGGACAGACACGCACAGGCCTCCCAGCAGCAACGACAACAGCACCCGACCATCCACCCACCCCCACCCAACCACGCAGACTGCGGAGTTCCATCACGCGGCTATGGCGGCCAAGCTCTCGCAAGACACTGACCTGGCCACGGCACAAGCAGTCATGGCCCTGACCAATGGGCCCGATGCCCTGGCTGTGACGACGGGTATGTGTCTACGCACACAGCCCCCTCTCTACACCTACACACACACACACACACCCTTGTACCCGATGAAACGCTTGAAAGGAGCTGGAGCGATTTGTTGCACTCTCCTAAATTTTACTCTGGGATGTGCCGACTGCAGTGCACTTCTATTTTGATTTTATATATATATATATGTGTGTGTGTGTGTGTGTGTGTACCTTCGCTCTGTAGAATCACTGAGACTGTTTATGTGTATAGGATTTTAGCCGTTGAACGTGAGTTGTGTGGCATCGTACCGTTCCCGCGGCATACCTAGTTTATATTATAGTAAATTTGTATATATATATTATGTGGGTGTGTACACGCATATATGTGTGTGCGCTTGAGTTCATGTCCAGATATACAAAGTAGTAAGTATGAATATACCAATACATACACGGAAGTATATCCATCACTTGGTGTGCATTATGCGCCTATATTTAGCAATTACCCGAGCTACCTTCTTTGGAACTTAGGTACAAAGCGGGTGTACCAACTGTCCGGTGTTATCTAAAAGGGAAACCTTGTGGATCTCACACCATGTTTCCTTGAGTTTTGGTTCTAAGTTATGTTTATTCGAGTCTTACGGGTCTCTAATTCGTCTATCAGTATGTGCACACTCCCAGTAGTGCATCCCTTTTAAGGTTTAGGATTCCGCGTCCGCACTCCATACCTCGCAGGGGGTACCTTATATCACTGTGGTATTTTTATATTTATGAATGTACATATATATATATATATATATCAGCTGCGAGAGACGCTTGATCGTTATATCGTCAGCTCAGTACCTCTCTCTTCTACTTTTCTACCAGGTATGCCTATGGAGTTATGACAACGGCACATCGTCAACCGGGTGCCCCGGCTCTCTCTATCATCAGGTCCATTGACTGCAGGCTTAGCGGGGTGTGGTTTAAGGTATTAGGATTTACTTAAACCCCTAATACATACGCTTGTACCGACGGATCCATTGGCTGCAGTAGTGTTAATCAGGTGTTTGGTATATACCACTCCTGTGCACCTAAAAGTTCGGCCGGCAAGTACTCAACGCACCACCATACGTCACTGTCAACGGCAGATCATATCTATCACCAAGCTGTGCAAATTGGCGTACAAATACACACACACATCCGCGTACAGACACACAAACGGAAACACTGCAGGTGAACTTCGGGATTTGAGAACAGGTTTGCTGCAAGCACGCACAACACCCACCCTACCCCCCCCCTCCCAAACACACACACCGCACAAAATACAGACCCATTCCTCACCAAAAGAGGATATCTGTGATCTGTGTGCTGTGCTGCACCTGAGACGACAGTGTCATTGCCTGACAGACGTACACGAACAGGAGCAAAGTCCATTGTGTTAAATGTGCGCAATCGTCTCTGCCTGTCACGTGGCCAAGGCATCCAACGCCACACGTGTCATGCTAGTCCTGGCGCGCTTGCGTAGAGTGTATAGTGGACTCCGCTCAGCACACCACACTAGTGTACCATATTCGCGCTTGTGCATGTATATGTAATGGCTTATTATATGTATATGGCACGGGTTATATGTCGACATGGAAAGAACCGCACACCGGCGGAGGACTACACTATAGAGGGATATGCACTCACTTGCGCACAGGTAGTGACCGTCTGCGGATAGTATGTCAACTCCTCAGGTTGAAGAGCCGATCACCATCCCACCATGGCTTGTAATGACTGGCGGCTGCACCTAGCAACAGTGATAGAGAGAGAGACTCTCAGATGTAAATTATCAGTCAAAGAAATGAAAAGCAATTCATGTGGCTAATTTATATGCACGGAATAAAGCATTTTAAAAAGAAGATAACACGATAACATACAAGTAGACCCTCTAGCAGACCTCTAGGTAGACCCTTCTACATGTAGACCCTCTAGGTAGACCCTCCTACAAGTAGACCCTCTAGCAGACCTCTAGGTAGACCCTCCTACAAGTAGACCCTCTTGCAGATCTCTAGGTAGACCCTGCTACAAGTAGACCCTCTTGCAGACCTCTAGGTAGACCCTCCTACAAGTAGACCGTCTAGCAGACCTCTAGGTAGACCCTGCTACAAGTAGACCCTCTTGCAGTCCTCTAGGTAGACCCTCCTACAAGTAGACCCTCTAGGTGTCCCACTCTACACCCCAACCATCCACAGGGGTATGCGCGAGCACGAAGGAACAGGTGCCTACTAGAGAACAAACTTGCAAGGTCTCTAAGTGTCATGCCAAAGTAGGCTGGCCCGTTCAGTTGAGAGCTATAAAGACCAGAAATCTACATGTTTGCGACGTTTTGTATCTATGAACTCTCATAGCTGTAGTAGCACAAATCGACGGGCTACATCTCACTGTCAACAGTGACGAATGAGAGACTTCTATGATTAATATCGCCTGTCGTAAATTTAAAAATAATTATGAAATAAACTTCGTCTGCAAAGTGCTTAGAAGCTTTGATTCGAACGAAAAAATCTCTATATATCGGCTTGAAGCGTTTAATAGTATACAATAACAAACATCTTTCAATGTGTTTTCTAGGCTAGAAGTGTATGATTGTCGTGTATCTGATAGGAATGGTTTTATTGTGCATAAATACGAAGAACTCTTTGGGTATTGCACCAAGCCCTATTTAAAGAATGACAGGATAAGTGACGCACTACCCATATTAAAAGGCCTATAGTAGTTAATATCTGATTTAATGACAGTCCACGGATTGGCAAAGCAATCCACAGGAAGCAAAGATGCAGCAACCCAAGTATTGTCACGAACGGAAGTGTTCTATTTGCACACATCATTCCCTGTTTGTATTCCAGTCATCTGGTATAGAACACGGGGGTTGGTATCATACTTTCGAAACAAAGTATGTTAAATATCAACTATACATGTTGGGGTCCCATTGAAAGGCACCTCGACGATCTCAAAAGGTGCCCCTATATCAAACTGCCATTAGGAGCCCACACTCCACTCAAACGTGAGGCATACCATAGGTAGTACAGATAAAGTAATAGCAGATTGATAGCTCAAGCACAAGTATTGATATCAACTGTTCTCCGTTGGAAATTTTCCGTTCGCCAAACAGCAACGCGTGTACTAATGCAATTGAGTCGATCGTCGACATGAGACGGACGAGTACAAATTGTCCCAACATTTGAAAGGGCCAATCATGCCTCCGAAAGGGCATTTGAAGGAAGTCAATGTTATAAGTTGTTACTAAGCGGCGCTGTGTAGATGTATCGAATATGGATGATATCGTAACGGCACAGTAGACATACTATGGCATGGCCATATATTCCCTGCAAGCTGAGTTACTTACGGAGGCAAGTGCGCACCAGCAACCACAGAATGAAATGGTGAACAAACTGGAGGGGAATAAACATAAGAGATTATATGTTTAATCCGTACAAGTCCATGCGGCTACAGTTGAAGTACGGATACAGTCATTGGCTACTAGAGGCGGCTCAGATACACGGTACAATCCTACATGCGAGGTTAATGTAATTTGCACCCACACAGTTCTTTGGATGAGGCTGAAGCAACAGACCAAGCAAACGATTGTCTGCCATAATTGAAATATGAACCCTTCAGATGAAGGTTCCACAAGTGTACCACAGAGTGCACTGAGCAAGCCTTAAACAATGGTGCGATGTGTATTGCCCAAATTTTACACCAAACAAACAAGACTGATATGATTGCTGCATAACAATAGTAGAAGAATGGCCAAGTCAAGCCCTCGGCTATACACTGGAAACACCAAACTGATACGAAAGCCATACAGTTTCGATTGTCACGTTCAAAATGTACCTCAACCTTACAATAAACAGCTGAAGAAAGAAGCAATCGCTATACTATGCCTAGTACACACGATAAGAAGTAATATCCATACTTTGCCTAGAGTATACATTTGCGTTAAGTGAGGTAACATTCGTACTTTGAATAGCACATACAGCTAGCGAAGCAATAGCAATATTTTTCTTTCGCCATGATTAACAATAAAAGTAAAAGTAAACAATACTGGGAGGTGTGTCCCATCCGTTTCAAAAAAAAAATCCAAGCCGTGGCCCATCTGTGCGATACAGACTAGGCTCACCGCCGCTTTGCACTTTTACTTTGAGCGCTTTGGTACAGCGCGTGATGTGGTAACTCTCGGCTGCTCACAGTAGAAGTGCATATCTAAATCGTTTGTACCGTGGGGTGGTGTTCTGTGTGGTGCGCTATCTTCTTGTGCGTGTCTATTGTATGTATGAATAAATATTTATGGGAATGGGAAGAATGCGATGAGAAGACTCCCTGATTAATCTCAGATAGACGTGGTCAACTCGGCCTCCTACTGTGGCCCGGGTGTATTTTAGCAATACTTTGCTAGCCCATACACTTGAGATACTATTTCTTCTCAAGCCCAACCATCCTCTCGACTCAATCCGAGCCAAAGCAACCCAGGTGCCGTACTAGTCAATTAAAATACGAGGGTCCTAATCCCGAGCCAGAATAGCTCCAATCCACACTCTCATGTGCCATTGCATGCTGTTTGGATGTATCTTGCCACTGCGTCTGAGAGCTCCTCCTCCTCACTCTACCATAAGGATTTTCAATGTAGATATCCGGCCTTTTCGCAGTATAAGTATCCGGTCTCTGATGTACCTGCACACGCGAATATGCCAATGGTCTCGAATCCGTGAGTGCAAAGTCGGTGTTTGCGTACGTGTGATCAGCCGCATACGTGTACTCTGCTCTTCCAAAAGAAGTGTAACCATGCGGGTCCACTCTCGACATCCTCCTCTCCGAACCACTACTATTGGGACGTTCCCACCGAGGGTTGTCCGGCATATGACCGTCGCTAGGCAAATCCGGTTGCAGGATATTAGCACCTGACGACCACTGCTGGTACACGTTATCGTTGCTGACAAACCCGTTATCCGTGCTGTAATGCTTCTGCCTATGTTCATCCCCACCCACAAGCACTCCGCTGTCACTGCGATTTATGTCATTAATTTGCAAGTGACCGTCACTTTGTGTATAATGTGCATCAGCGATGGGTGGGTAGTCCGCATAATCGGCATACATGTACGCATCGTGTCGGTACTCCGTACTGTCGTGTCTGTAAACCTTTACATCCTGTAGGGGCGACCAACGCGCACCATAGACAGCCTCTATACTGGGAGAAACATAGGGAGGTGTTCTATTGATAGGATTAACCTTGTATGTCTGATTGGCCTTAATCTGCTCTTGTACCGTAATTCTGATCCACGAACTCAAGGTCCGCCTAGCATCGACTGCTTCTGCATCACTGGACGAAAGACTGTAGTTGGTCGCACGTAGCAGTTCAAGTTCCATCTGATTGATATCTGCTGTGGTTATGTCTGACATCTCGGCCCATAGACTGTTGACTGTCGGAATGTCGTACAAAAATTTCGTGGCCACCATCATGCACACGACACTGATCTGCACGCTACATTTCTCAGCACTGAACCCGCATTCATCAAAGCGTGTTTTCAAGCGTTTCAAATACACCATGGTAACTATAAGGGCTGATTCACACACATCAAAGTTTTTGATCAGTTTAGTGACAAGATTCAGCAGGTCTGACTTGTACGCCTGGCTGCATTCTTGCTCCCAGAGCGCTAAAGTATACTCGACGAAAGCAGCTGTGAAGAGAGAAAAATATGACACAAAATTAGTTATAAAGACATATATCAGCTAAACGAATCCTAATGTAACATTGAAGCAGTAAGAACATGAAGACAAGTTGATCACGGAATATGACACGAAAGACTTACGTGCTAGGTGGAAACACGGACCCGTCGAATCTAAGAATTGGGAGTTGATGTCTTCGTGTGCACGAGATGTGTGGCCTTGATACGCCTCCACATCGGCATGTGTATTCCATTCATTGTTGCATCTACTATTGGGCTGAGCATTGTTGTAGTATTGATCTGTGTGAGGGTACTGGTCTGATTGCGTCGTCATGGTGTGGTAAGCATTAGATTGCGAGTCGGTTTGGGCAACCTGACCTTCTGAGTGATACCGATTGGGTGCGTAGTACTGATTGCCTACACTCGGGGATGTGAGATCCACGTCATGGCTATAGCCACGTGCATGATGTTGAAGGCTGATCATATTGTTTTGTAGTCAAAGTGACATTGTCCAGGGTTAATAGTTAGTGATTGCTAACGTGATGACTGCGTCGTCAAGAAGGTAGATAGCGTGTCCTAGCTCGTCTCTAGATAAGCTCTTCCAATCTGTCACAACGAGTAACGCTACGGTTACTGTCGAGTACGTATGGAAGTGGAGGCTGTTATAACCCTATGTGTCTATGTATGTAATGATATCGTAACGGATGTTACGGACTACCGGAGAAGTGCTATGCGCCTACGGCTGCGAAGTGTTCATGTTCCAAAATTCAACACGCAGCGCACAAAGGGCCGCCAATATTTTCGATACATACATTTTTTTCTTCATCAAATTCTCCTGGGCCAAGCATATCCACCACATTGCACACGAAAGTCCAAATAAATAAAACTATTGCAATTTCTAAACCTGAACCGAACTGAAAGTAGGTATTTTTTAGTATTTTGTTTTTATTCAACTTCGAGACATGGACCCTTTATTTCTTATATCCGTTGTAAGTTTTAAATACATACAGTGAATATGAAACATAGTTTATTCCCTACCGCGTTGCAAATACCACCTTTCTAATGTTCTTAATTACTGCCGAACTCTGCAAATTGTGGCCAGGTGACACACCGTGACACCGAGTGGCAGATCAAAAGATACGCGCGCTGATAATCGCAGATATTTTGCAATAAAAAACTACCCAATTTAAAACCCCGACAATCAGACCCGGCAAAATAGAAGTGCGTTTTGTACCTCTGCCACTAATTGTTTAGATAATCTGATCTGTGGTCTCCGACTTTGCTAGTATTTTCGGTTTCTCTTCTTTCTCGCAGACTCTGACTCTCCATTCGCGCAGTGAGACTCGGTTTTCGGCGGTAAACAACAAGTTGCAAAATGGAACAATACCAATTCTCACACACAATAATGCTAAGTTCAAATTTTAATACGACACAATTGTGTTGTATGATTCATAGACCGACCTGTTTTTTTGTCGGGGGCGGGGTTAGCTCCAGAGAGAGAATTGGGTTGACAAGACCTATTTTAAATTTACTAAATAAATACTACAGTATCGTACTTTCTATAAATACGTTATTTTTTGGTTTGTTTTAAAGTTTATGTTGGCGATGTGATACGTAAATTTTTTTTTTTAAAACGTAGCCCCCCCAAATCACACATATTTTACATAACGAAACGGGAATGAGAAATGGAAACCTTTCACAAGCACATTCCAAAATTATGGAACCCGAACAAAATCAGGAACATGTCGATTGTCGTGCCGACAGTGACGAGACTCGAGCATAGCCTTCTTTAAAAAAGACGGAAGTTAAGAACATCAAGATAGTTGTGCTTGCGAATCGCGACTGTGAAAGATTTTGTACATTGTACCCCGAATCCCCGATGCCCGTGCAACGGTCGGTTGGTAGTCGATACTAATAAATATTTTATTTGTTTTTTTGAAAAAAACCTATCCGTAGAAAATGTTTTATTTATATCTTATATATATTGGGTCAGATTGTCACATGTTATTTAATTTTGTCCATGATACACTCAAACTCGACTCTCAATGTCCCAACCATACCATTGTTACGTCTATTTACCAGTCATCTGCGCGAGACTCAAAGAGTCAGCGACTCATCACAAGGCCGAAGCCCATGGCCAAAGGTTGCCACGGGCATTTACACCACACACAAGTGCAAGCCGTTTATCTCCAACCAATCAGCACTCTGTTGCTAATTAAAATACTTTGTAGGAAATTGCTATGTACCACACCCTACGGTCCATAGCCTTCTGTTTTATTTTAGAAGGCTATGCACGGTCACCAAAAAAAGTGACAATAAATGATGGAAACAAATATTGCTGTTTATAAAAAATGGGGGAGCTTGAGTAGGTCGAGACCTGTTGAGAGTTTGAGACCAGTTGTATGATCTGTCTCACACTACTCTCGCAGACAGTAGAGAGAGGCGAAGTGTAGTATTATTAATCTTTCTCTACTCTCTCTAGTATTTCTCTACTCTCTCTAGTAGAGACTACTAGAGAGAGATAACCCGGGGCCGGGAGCCCCGTGTTTACACAGTCGACCAGAATCCTCACATGGTGCTTTGTTAATTATCACAGGCCTCTTTAGCTATTGTTTCAATGTTTGATGGTTTTAAAATATGTATAATTAAATAATTGCATCTGTATCACCATGTATTTATCACCATGATTTTAAAAGGGCTTAATGGCACACAGAACTCGAAGATTTCGAAGTGTATCTACTTGTTCATCTATTTGTTTGATTTCAGAAGGCTATGATCTATTTAAAAAACTGTGTTAATATTCGAAGCCGATGTCTGTTTGGATAATAATGCTGCAGGCAGTTTTACCCATCTCGCCAGGTGGACTGCGCGCAATCTGCCATTCTAAATAAGTTTAAATAAATACTTTTCTTAGTTCGACTGTGTCTGTGTGTGCTCTAGCTGCTAAATATTTTCCGTAGAATACATACGAGCTTTCGTCTGTAACTGTTGTCTGCCTATTGCTTTGGTCGTTGTGCTCGCTATCTGAAATGAAGGAGACCATTAAAACAAAGGAGTGTCTCCAGCGGTTGACTTGCGGGTAATTATGGTTGAAACTGATCCAAATAAAGAATCATCGAATAAGCACTTTTCTTAAGGTACATTCATACAGCGCTGTTGCGCTCGGATACAAATGAATGCTTCTATTATTCGTAATTCGGCGCCTCTACCTATAGGTCAACTGCACCTGCAATATGTATGCACCGATCAGAAGTTAATGTGCAGTCTCAAAAAGTTAAAGAGGATACAAGAGAATACGCAAATAGCGTGTACCAATTACTATCCCATCGGCAGGTTTAAATACTCATCACCTGCGATGTTGATTTTCCAGGAGGATCCATTCAGTAATCTCATCTTTATTCCACTGGTCTGATTGATAATCCTAGGCATTCACAAGGATTATTGAAACAAACACTCGCACTAGCAGATCCAACTCGTGATATAATTATGGCAACCAAACGCAAAGCTCAATTCGATTTCTTTTGAGCTGTGACACCTTCTTGTTTGTACTCCCACGACGTCACGGGCACGAACGATCCCCAGAAGTCATCATCCTCTCGCAGTAGATTGGGATACAGCCAGAAGTACGTATTGCCGCCCGTGCAGGTCCAGACAATACCAAACGTGATCAAGCGCAGAATGCAAGTGGCGAAGAAGATCAGAATGAGACCAATAGCAGCCATGGACAGGTAGTACACGCCGTCTCGCATAAACTGTGGCCACAGAGGGAACAGGGTACCCGCAAACACGGCAGTCAGCACACAGACACCTGGTTAAGGGTGGAGGAGAGTGGTCGATTGGTGTACGGATGAGTTCGAGCTGAGACAGTCAATAGGTATTCACACTACGCTGATGAATACGTAAAGCTGAGTCAGGAGATGCTCACACAGAAGTAACACTACACACACTACCTTTGACGCATGCATAGCCTTAGATTCCTTCCTGAGCCTGGGTATGTATGCACTAAGTTACTCAAGAATAGTGCGGTCATGACCAAGCTAGAAGTTATCACAGGGCTATTAAAGTCTGCGAGCAACTCGCGCACCAGAGGATGACCGTAGTGTATGGGCGGGCTTAAGGTCGTCTGAAACCTAAAACCCTAATTATTCATAAGGAGCTTCACGCGGCGGCTGCAACCACAGCCGGGATATTGTACTATTTACGCTTACAGCTATGTCGACAACCCATCATGTCGACTGCGACTATAACTAAGGCTGAATGTGTGCTAATAACATTAGCAACCGAGCATAGACCCTATCACTACACCGTGGTACCCGAAAACTTACCGAGTGCTGTGTTCAGCCACTTCTGAATGTCAAAGGTCCAGATGTAGGGTGTTTGGTCACAGACAAACACCTGCTTGGAGATATGTATGGGCTGTAGCTTCTTCGCACCCGATCCAGTCTTGATTTTCTCGGCTTGGTGGAAATACTCGCCCTTCCTTAGCAATCTGGATAGGCACGCGAATCGGTGTAGATGGCTTAGTAAACGACTCGAGATGCGCAGTAGCAACAATGTCAGTGAACATACGATAGTTCATAGCTGGCGTACGGGCTATACAACCCACATGGATGATGCATTGTAGGGATCAACCCAGTTTATCACTCCAAAGCAAACAGCATAGATAGTCTGGGCAGTGAACACGGCACTACCGATCTGTTCGGTTATTTCTCTCACACACGCATAGACAGCACTACATCACAAACACCAGCGGACAGAATGTAGTTCACAGATGCCGTAGTCACGTGATACCGTGCTAGAAAGCATGTGGAGTACGCGACGCTTGTGCACAAGCAGAATGTAATCCGTTTCTATTGAGGGTTTAGGGTTTGTGGGTTTGTGGGTTTTACTCATACATACCATACAAGTAGATTAGTTCTCTCTATAGACTTTACACATATAGTCCGTGTGTATTCGAAACACACACGCACAAACATACACTCACTGATTTGGCAAGCACGCACACACGCATCATATGAAACCTTTTTTAGCTCAGCCAACAAACAGACGCGTTCAGTTAATCTTATGGGTGCACGTGTGGGATAAGTGTACAAAACGAAAGGCATACAAGTCTTGCCACGTATATATGTACATACAAGTATTATATATACAAACAGTCTTGTCACGTATATATATAAGTATATATAGGTCTTATATATATAAATCTCATCCACCAGTCTTGTCACGTAAGTACATGTACGTCTTATATATATAAATCTCATCCAACAGTCTTGTCACGTATATATATATAAGTATATATAAGTCTTATATGTATAAATCTCATCCGACAGTCTGGTCACGTATATACGAGTATAAATAAGTCTTAAATATACAACAGACAATGTACGCACTATAGTTTTGTTTACAGAATACAAATCTCACCCAACCCCACAGCCACAGCAACACAGAGAGCATACGGGTATGACAACTGCCTATGCCAATATACATGCAATACACCTACCAGACAGATACGTGCAAACATACACACAATCGAAACAGTCCTCCTATATCGAAGTGTAGAATTTCAACTCCAATTTGGCCCCTAAAACCCCGCATTACATCCATTAGAAGACCACACCTCTCCATCGGATACCCACCTCTCCATCATATAAATGGCGCCAGCCTTCCTCTTGATACCAAACTTCTCAGACTTGGCCAGACACTTGACAGCTGCTAGGCCTCGGAAGTACTCGCATCGCTTCTCCTGTGTTGCACTCCATTCTGTGCGCACATTCTTGCGCAAGTAAGTCACAACGGGCACCAGATCCGCTTCATCCAGCTCAGCTTTCTGGAATACGATGAGATAGGATAGGAGAAGATAAGATAAGAAAGGATAGGATAGGATAGGATATATATATATATACAACTATAAATGTATATAGATACAACTATATATATGTATATCAATAAATATAAAGATACAACTACATATAAATATGAATATATATATATATATATATATATATATATTCATTA
>LUCW03000329.1:75000-108202 GCA_001586965.3 Sphaeroforma sirkka | reverse complement strand
GTGTTATTATACAATATATATATATATATATATATACGTGTTTGTGTACGTATATATGAATCATGTAGATCAATCACTACAAAAAATTGATACTACCCATGACTACCTGAGGGTAAGTTATCGTGGGATTTTTTTAACTAATGTGACTCACCAACAATCGAGCACAGCAAGGCTGAGATCAATGTACAGCGCAACTGCAAGTACCACGTCCGACTAAAGTCTAAACTTACTAGCTGAAGGATTATTCACCGGTAACCTGTATTGGCGTCTCGCATGTCCCTTTTTTACTTGCAAAGGAGGTCGCAACCACACCCGGCTGTCGTCGGAAACAAGTTCTTGGTGATTACTTTCTTCTAACCAGATATAACACGAATTGCACAACTCCACTAAGCTTAAAATCCTTGTTAAGTTAACATTACTATAGTACTACACAGACCTTCTGCCAGCGGGGGATAGCGTTGTGTAATCGCCGGACTGATTGTGGGGTCCATGCACGTGAGTTGCGCATTGCTCTCGAAGAGTGAACTTAACGACCACAGGGCCAAATGGTTGCTCTTTCCATGGCGTGCCATCACGTAGACATTCCTGGTTTCGAGCCCAGTTATATCGCTAGTATTACGCGTTTTCATTTCAGTCGGAGTATTTGTTGATTCCGTGTCGATGGGCGTTGCTATGGTAGCCACGCGGATGTTTCGTAGGTCATCCTGTACTGTCTGGCCATTCTCTAGCACACCCACGTCGCAGGCCTCGACTTGCAAGGTATTTGCGCTCTCGTTGGCATCTGAATGCGATATCCATATCATACCTGTTAACACAGCCCAATGTGCCTTGATTCCTTTCTTGCTACAGGGCTGGTGGTTAAAGTCCGCATCGTACGGCACCAACGCAAGCCTTCCACTGTGCAGTTGTGAGGCGAGCTCGCTGCAAGTCCAATTTTTGACACACCTCACCTGCCTGTTATAGTATCTAAGTGCCAGATCTGCGAGGGAAGTGCTCGAGAATACTTCTCCGTAAGTGGTGATGCCCTTTTTAATGGCATATACTAATAGTTTGAAAGACTCTGAGTCTAAAGTTGTGCGGTGTAGCACAGGGGTTGGCTCAGTTTTGTCGCACTCTTTGATTAGAAAAGAAGGTAAACTATTCACTAGTACATTGAAAGCTTCTGTATCCGTGACATCTTGTACAGCAGGCTGCATTCCATGCATACTCATACATAACGCACTGATACCACACATAGGCCCTTCTTGTCGAAGTGACGCAGTCGGCGTATATATACCTTCCCATGTGACGTTCTTCGTATGAAGTCCGAGAGTATCAGCACAACTTAGGTAATCTGCTTGTGCTCTGCTCAAGAGCGTCTGTAGCCTGCATCTCTCTTCTCGAGTGAACTGTCCTTCAGCACACATTATATCTATTTTGCTATGTAATAAGTACGTATGTCTACCATGCATGTAGGGAGTGTCGAGTATTGAACCGACTGTGGACTGTGGACTGTGGAGTGTGGAGTGTTGACTGTTTTCTTCTTCTTTGACTCTACCCTCTGAGATGCTCTGGAGACCTCTGACTCCTGAGGCTCTGACCTCTCAGGCACTTGGGCATCATGAGTCATGCATGAGTCATGGCGTCTCATCGACAATTTCGACCCGCCCGACCAGTAGAGTGGTCAGTGTGACATGCACGGTGCACACACTTGTTTCATACAAAATAGTTCTTCAAAACATCCTTCGGACGGAGTTCCGGTTCGATCCCCTAATTATATTTTGTTAATTTTTTAAGGGCAAGTTAAAAAACGGTTAAAGATTTTCGTTAAATTAATGGGATGGCCGAATTGATTTGTCCATTTTTTGGGTTTGTTTTGAAAAAACTTCAATTGGTAGGAGACGAAATTCGTCGCTCGCTGATTTAAAGTACGTAAAAGGTTACCATAATTTGCCGTTAAAGGGGCTGTGACGTCATTTATATACTAATAGTCTCGAGTAAAATTTATAAAAATAGTACCTAAGGCCCATCTATAAAAAAAATTTCAAGGCACGTCGGCCCTTTTTCTACTTTAATATTTTACTTTGTCGTTAAAAATAGCTTTAATATTCAAGTTATAATGTCATATTTTAGAGTCGGATACTTCTTTTATACGACATGTAGACCGTGTCCAAATTGCTATCAGTTTATCCTGGCTTTCTGGTCTGAACCAGCCAGTTCACAATTTCATATAAAACATTCCGGAGTAAAACTCGTTTTACAACAAAATACCAAGAGTAACGACCGGCGCCCTACTGTGTACAGAGTACAGAGTACAGACACAGTCTACGTACAGTCAAACAGGCTATATATTGTACAGCAGAAGCTTTTTGACTTTTTGTACACATTTGTGTTTGCGTTTGTGTGAGCATGGTCATCAAAATATTTATGCCATCGCCACGTACGTTTGTATGAGCATACATACTTACACTGGTAACCTCAGTGTGATGGACTGAGCCGCAGGGAAGATATTGTATTGGACGGCAATTGGGTGCGCCACCGTAGTAGGCTGATGTGGATTCGAATTTCATTTTGTGTAGTATTTTTGGTTTTCGTATCACATATTTTTTTAATCACTGGTAGTGTTACGTTCGGCTATTGCAGACCAAGCAATAGCGATTGGATTATGATCTGCAGCGAACTGATGTCTCTTGTCTACTACTATACACCATTCGTCCGCTACATAGGTTAGTGCATACCCCTTATTCTTCAATATATACACGACTGCTTCATACGGCATTTCACCTACTTGTGTATCTGTATGTTGAAGCATCCTGACCTACTGATCTTCGAAGACGGAAACTGCTGGTTGGTCCACCCTTTCCTTGTCTTGTCTAACCTCCGTCCCAACTTATGTTGCGCAGTGGTCGCCAACTGCCTCACTGAAGAGGGTGCCAAGAAGCTGAGAGCGGAGCCTTCCAGTCGACTACATGCGATAGTATGTGACATTACCAATGACAAGTCACTTGCGGAGTGTGTGGCTGAGACAGAGAGGATCTGTGGGAAGAAAGGTATTGTACCCGACCTCGTGTCGCTCCTTTTACATGCTGCGAGTGACCTCAGATACGTCACATGTCATTTGCTGCAGCGCGTATCTGGCCAGTCTGAAATATGGACTGTGGCAAGTTTCTATCGGCCCTTCTGCTCAGTTAACGTGTGATAGTTATGTTCAGGATGGCATGTATTCGTATACTCATTGCTGTGCCTATGTCAGATGTTGTCGGTGTATGCTTGTGTGCTTATTTGAGTTGCATTGCACCTGTTATGACAGCGTATTAGTCTGTGGTGACCGACGATGGTTGAGCCTTTCTGTGAATTTGATAGCTTCGCATATCCCTTGACCGATACACAAATGTCGTATATACACATGACGAACGACCTCACAACCAGAACTCGCTGGAAAGTCATACATCTAAACGCCTTTACATACCTTGTATATGTGAATTTGAGTGGCATGATGCCGAGCAGTGCATCTGCATCTTGCTTCAACTAATTGTTATGGACCTCGTTCCGATGTGTATGAGAAACTTCTTCAATCTCTAGTCGTTTAGTATGTCCCTTGCGACAGTGTGGAGTATCGTCATGTTCTCTCAGCACTCGATATCGTTCCTCTAACCAATCCTCATACTATGCAGCACTTCTCCTTACTGCGCGCTGCACTTGGCGTCCCTTAGCCTATCCAAGGAGCTACCAATAATCTCACCCTCACCTCACATGCACTGCAGCTGAACCTGTTCTATCACCCTCACCTCACATGCACTGCTGCGTAACCTGTTATATCGTACTATTCCCATGAGTGTAACATATGGCACACATGCTCATTCCCACAGGCCTGTATGGGCTGGTAAACAACGCCGGCATTGAGGACGATTGCAGTCTGGAGCTCCAAGCGATAACATCCATCAGACGTGTGATGGAAATCAACTACTTTGCAATGGCCAATGTCACGCAGCGCCTAATGCCACTACTGCGCAAGGCTGGGGGCTTGCCTACTGGAGCAAGGTATTGCATGTGGCGGAGTACGCATACGCTAGGGCCAAGGTGCATTATCAAACCATACTTTGATGTATGGTTATATGTACGTGTAGGCTATTTCGTCAATAGCTACTATCATCGCTCAAGGCATACTATTGTAAATGTAATACGTACAGCACCACCAAACGGTTACGGTTGACCTTCAGCGTAGTGCGGCCACTGATGGATTCACTCATCTCGTCACGACCTGTTTTATTATACGTTTATTAGCTTAACGCAATATATATCCTTCTGTACTATCAGACAATGCACTCAAAGGGTATGCCCCATGTCATGACATCTGATTATTCGCATGGGAATGGTAGTTATAAAGAGTGTAAGGTGTCGAACTGAGCTGAGCAGTCTTACCCGACCAAAAGACATTGGCTGTACTTAGCGTATAGTTTTTCACCAATTCAGCAAGTATTTGGAGTCGCTAGGACATTAACCGCTTCAAAATCGGATCCTCACAGCGTGAGATGTGAAATACTATGCTATATATATATATATATATATATATATATAAACCACAATCCTTCACCAATTTCTACTTCTTAATCGATAGTATCGTTGTATGCACGCCGTACGCAGAGTGGTGAACGTGGCCAGTATAGCAGGGCGTTTTTCAATGGCGGCTATGGCGGCGTACTGATCGTCCAAGCATACGGTGGAGGCATATTCTGACAGTCGTCGGCGTGAGATATGCATGTTTGGCATCAAAGTCTCAATCATCGAACCAGGTAGGTGGCTTGTAAACTAGCGAGTGCATGGGTGGCAAGTATATGAGTTGTCATGAGATGTCTTGCACAGCTCATCGTCGTTTTCGGTCGGAAGCCTCATATGATCATGCATCAATACCGGTTGCAACTGGTGAGCTCTGCCTGTTCACCCGCTCCATACACTCATACTGAAGTGGAGTTTATCAAGTTATAAGTATTCAATGCACACCACGTGCCTCGAAGGAAGCCTACTACATGTTACATACGTCTTGTATTAAGGGATGCAAGGTGTCTGGTCAAGAATTGTGTCTAGTTGTGCACTATACCGCGAGCAACCAATTGTGTTAAGACCCATAGACATTGTGTTAGGACTTTTTGTGTTAGGACCCATAATCATTGTGTTAGGACCCATAGACATTGTGTTAGGTTCCATAATCATTGTGATATGACCTATAGTCACTGTGTTAGGACTTTTTGTGTTAGGACCCATAATCATTGTGTTAGGAAACATAATCATTGTGTTAGAACCCATGATCATTGTGTTAGGACACATAATCATTGTGTTAAGACCCATAATCATTGTGTTAGGACCCATAATCATCGTGTGAGGACCCATTATTAGCCATGGAAAGTACTAAAAGTCAATCGCTTCGTATCTGTGGAATTTTAAATTGCCACAGGATTGACGAAGACGGTCCTTGTCTGCAATGATAATGCGATGAAACACTTGAGGACCAAGTGGTCCAATTTGACCGTCGAAGTGCACGCTGCGTGGGGCGAAGACTACATCGAGTCTTTCATCAAAAGTCTATCGAAGGTACACTTATTACACACACGGGTGACGACCTATTCACTCTACAAATGCTTGATATCTAAATATGGCCGGATCGTGTTCCATAGTGCTTATCCACGGAGGAGTCGGTAGTATAAGGCTCCTGCGGTTGTATTCAGCATTGTTTTTTTCCGTGATGCGAATGATAATTGGATTGTAGTAAACTTGACCCGAGTCAGCATGTATTCTGTAGCTTTTTGTGTTTTTGGTTGTCAGGGCGTTAACTGAAGATGCGCGTGTACCATTGTGCGCATATATGCGTGTATTGCGTGAGTGGTATTGGCCTGATAGTGCGCATGCGTTCGGTAAGAAATCGGATGTAACTTGACGCTGTGTGTGTATGTTGTGGAACATGTATGCGCGTACGGGTGAGTAATAAAATAGGTCTGTGTAAATAGAACAGACTTTGTGTGGTTTGTGCATTGATAAGTGGTTTGACAGATGCTGCTGCCTATACTTATCATTTTACTATTCATCCATACTTTGGAGTTCTATCTTATCATTCCAATACTTCGAATATCGGCAAAGGTTGGAACTGTGACTGGAGATCCGATGCAAGTCGTCTATGTGATGGAGAACGCCCTCGTCCAGATGTGTCTGTGTTGGCCATGTTGTCCTCACCGCTTGTTCATAACACCCACATATAGAAACGTGATGAATGTATCATGGTTGTGCATGTGTACTAGACAGCGGCAAGAAATTCTCGAGCGTATGCATATCTCCTCAATCCGTTTGTCTGTGTGTCGGCGTCATTCAACTGCAGGAACTAACATTCATCAATGAAAGTTGCTAGAAGCACCAAAACCGTAGCCCTTGTCCAGATGTGTCTGTGTTGGCCATGTTGTCCTCACCGCTTGTCCATAGCACCCACATATAGAAACGTGATGAATGTATCATGGTTGTGCATGTGTACCAGACAGCGACAAGAAATACTCGAGCGTATGCATATCTCCTCAATCCGTTTGTCTGTGTGTCGGCGGCATTTAACTGCAAGAACTAACATTCATCAATGAAAGTTGCTAGAAGCACCAAAACCGTAGCCCTTGTCCAGATGTGTCTGTGTTGGCCATGTTGTCCTCACCGCTTGTCCATAGCACCCACATATAGAAACGTGATGAATGTATCATGGTTGTGCATGTGTACCAGACAGCGACAAGAAATACTCGAGCGTATGCATATCTCCTCAATCCGTTTGTCTGTGTGTCGGCGGCATTTAACTGCAAGAACTAACATTCATCAATGAAAGTTGCTTGAAGCACCAAAACCGTAAACTCTCGAATCGATATAAAACGGGCCGATTTTTAGGGTGCTACATCTTGTGTCAACTGTGTCAACCTCACCACCCTATCTCCCACGACGTACATACGCAACTCTGTGTACACTTAACCGCCCTTTCTCTTGTGTTACAATTGTCTGTGAGTTTACATGACAGCCTACCAACTCCTCCGAATGCCCACTCTCTTGCTTCCCTAGGCCTATCCCACAACAAGATATTCCGTAGGATTCGATGCGCCAATTATGATCTTGAGCGAATATTTCCCGGCGTTCATCACCGATTGTCTCGTCACAATATTAACCACACGCCCATCCAAGGCCAGATATGGAGCGCTCTTTTAGTGAGAGGAACCTCAATAAAGCGAAATATAAAGCTGGAACCCAAACGCGAAGCTCTTTCATGTAATTTTGGCGGAACCGATACTGTTTGGTGCTGAATCAACCTGCACAACAATACCTGTCAATGTGAAGTATATTGTTTGGATCCGAACAGAATGAGACCAGCTCAGCTCAAGACAAGAAAACATGCAGGTGATATACGATTAACACTTCGATATTGATGCGCTATCAACAAATACTCGTGTTTGCGTGCACATACACACTGTCAATGTATATGAATAGGTTTTATTTGCGAGCCCTTTTATTAGCTTACGGGACCCAGGGACCCAGGGACAAGTAACAACATCTCATTTGATACAAATATCTCAATGTTACGGGGTTGCGGCAGTGGTGTTTCAATGTGCGTCTATTTACTTTTTGTAAATCTGGCCTTGTCGTCAGATGTGACAACATCAAAGCAAATGGCGTACTTGAGATCCGGTAAACCCTTTCCTATTGCAGTAAGAACGGACTCGAGACGAGTTTTCTTGAAGAAGGCTTCTATCATTTCACTATGCTCCATCACGTAATGTACAGAATCGGGACCGAGTGTGTCGTAGATTACAACCGATGGCAGTGTATGACGAAAGAGCGTGATCACTCAGTGTCCATTACAGGCTGAGTTTTCTTCACGTCAAGGCTCTTCAACCCGCAGTGTCGCTAGCCTCTTTGAAGCTTAAAAATTCGTATTCACCAGCGCCTCTGCTTCCATCTTCATTATAAACCACTTTGCGCTCACCTAAACATGAACGGTCTGGATTCTCAGCAACCGTGGTTTGAAAGCTCTCGTATGTTGTGCATCGACCAGGGGCATCAGCTAACAACTCAGCGGGCCATGTGGCTTCTCCATCGACATAGTTTGGGAACCGATGAGCAGATGAACCCCAGTTAGCACCGGTCGCTAATACGCTTTGCATTTGTAGATCTGTGTTCTGGGGGTTGGGAAAGCAAGACTGTTGCTTCTCCTGAGGGGTCGTTTGCATGTTAACCATATTTGCACGATTTGTCGTTGTTTGTCTGTGTGTAGAATAAAAACCACGCCAAATGACAGAAGCCCTTACATATATATACATATATATATACACACACACACACACACACACATATATATATATATATATATATATATATATATATATATATATATACATATACATATACATATACACATATACTGATATATATATATACATGTATTTATTTATATATATCTATATATTTATTACAATGGAGTGGACTTGTTTTTCTTCTGCGATATTCTTTGCTATAGCATTCTGTTCCCTGCTTGGGTGTTCTTCTCGTCAAAATTAGTTTTTAAGCTAAAAAAGGCTCACTGAAACCTATTTATGCTCATTGACAGTAACGTATGCATACGCAAACATAAGTATTTGTTGATAGCGCATCAATATCGAAGTATTCATCGTATATCACCTGCGTGTTTTCTTGACTTGAGCTGAGCTGGTCTTATTGTCTGTTCGAATCCAATCAATATACTGCACATTGACAGGTATTGTTGTGCAGGTTGATTCTGCAACAAACAGTATCGGTTCTGCCAAAATTACATGAAAAAGCTTTGCGTTTGGGCTCCAGCTTTATATTTGGATTTACTAAGGTACCTCTCGCTAAAAGAGCGTTCCATATTTGGCCTTGGAAGGGCGTGGCATTGATGCTGTGATGAGACAATCGGTGATGAACGCCGGGAAATATTCGCTCAAGATCATAATTGGCGCATCGAATCCTACGGAATATCTTGTTTTGGGATAGGCCTAGGGAAGCAAGAGAGTGGGTATTCGGAGGAGTTGGTAGGCTGTCATGTGACTCACAAACAATCATAACATTAGAGGAAGGGCGGTTGAGTGTACACACAGTTGCGTATGTTCGTCGTGGGAGAGGGAGTGGTGAGGTGGACACAAGAAGTAGCGGCCTACGAGGGGGGATCAGGCCCGTTTATATCGATTCGAGCAGAGATATCAAAAGATCGCATGTGGGTGCGTGTACGCAGAACATTCATTGGCATAGTACGCGAGAGAAGACACCGAGTTGCCAGCCTAATATTCGCACACGTGGAAAGAGATAGCAATTCCATATTATACAGGCAGGCTTTGCGTTGTGCAAATATACTTTACACCACAAAGCGGGGAGGACAACATGACCAATACAGACACACCTGGAGGAGGGCGTTCTCCATTGCATAGACGGCTTTCATTGGATCCTGACTCAAAGCTCCAGCCTTTGCCGACATTCGAAGTATTGGAATAAAAATATAGAACTCCAAAGTATGAGTGAATGGTGAAATGAGGTTTTTTGCAAAGACTGTATGAGCACCAACTATTTAACAGCGTTATCAATGCACAAAACCACAAAGTCTCATCCATTTACACAGACCCATTATATTTCTCACCCGTACGCGCATACATGTTTCAAAACATACACATACAGCGTCAAGTTACATCCGATTTCTTACCGAACACATGCACACTATCAGGCCGATACCAATCACGCAATACACGCACGAATGCGCACAACGGTACACGCGCATCTTCAGATGACGCCGTGACAACCAAATACACAAAAAGCTACAGAATACCTGCTGGCTCAGGTCAAGTTTACTACAATCCAATTATCATTCGCATCACGGGAAAAACCAATGGAGAACACAACCACATGAACCATACACTACTGCCTCATTCGTGGATAAGCACTAGGGAACACGATCCGGCCATATTTAGATATCGAGCATTTGTAGAATGAACAACCCGTCACACGTGTGTGTAACAAGTGTACCTTCGTTCGGGAGTTGCATATAAACTCGATGAAGTCTTCGCCCCACGCAGCGCGCACTTCGTCGGTCAAATTAGACCACTTGGTCCTCAAGTGCTTGTTAGCATTCGAATTGGTGACGATGGCCGTCTTCATCAATCCTGTGGCAATTTAAAAGCCCACAAATACGAAGCGATTGACTTTTAATACTTTCCATGGCTAATTATGGGTCCTAACACAATGATTATGGGTCCTAACACAATGATCATGGGTCCTAACAAAATGATTATGGTTCCTAACACAATGATTATGGGTCCTATTTTTCCCTATACTCGACATCTCCCATCAAACACATTGCCCAGACACAACACTTGCCACTCACACACTTCCTAGTATACAAGCCACCTACCTGGTTCGATGATCGAGACCTTGATGCCAAACATCAACATCTCACGCCGAAGACTGTCGGAATATGCCTCCACCGCATGCTTGGACGCGCAG
Source organism: Sphaeroforma sirkka (assembly GCA_001586965.3). NCBI lineage: Eukaryota > Ichthyosporea > Ichthyophonida > Sphaeroforma > Sphaeroforma sirkka. Next base: position 97,705 of record LUCW03000329.1, on the reverse strand, counting down.
TACCCAGCCATCCCTGACAGGGCAATACGCCCTGCTACACTGGCCACGTTCACCACTCTGCGTACGGCGTACATACAACGATACTTGAGCCATGGGTACTCTGACATTTTCCAAAAAGTAATATATTCTTATAGTCAAGGGTGGTTCTCAAGACTCTAGATGAAGAAGTAGAACTGAATGAAGTATTGTGTTATTGAGTTGGCTGGCATAGTATTTCACATCTCGCGCTGTGGGTGGTTCTCAAGACTCTCGATGAAGAAGTTGAACTGGATGAAGTATTGTGTTATTGAGTTGGCTGGCATAGTATTTCACATCTCGCGCTGTGAGAATCCGATTTTGAAGCGGTTGGTATCCTAACGACTCCAAATACTTGTTGAATTGGTGAAAACTATATGGTAAGAACAGCCAGTGTCTTTTGGTCGGGTAAGACTGCTCAGCCCAGTTCGACACAATACACTCCTTTATAACTATTACACCCATGCGAATGCTCGGATGTCATGACATGGGGCATATCCCTTGAGTGAATTGTTTGATAATACAATAAGATATAACAACAGGCCTCACACGTATAAAGTGCGATATGAGAGTAACTATAGGCATAGCCCGGCGGTGTGATACGTTGGCCATTGATACAACACGTGTAAAGTGCGATGTAGGCGACCTATACGCATAGCCCTGCTATGTGATATGGTTGTGTCACCACATAATGACAAGCGTGTGGTAGTCAGAGTTGTATTAATCTAATAAGCGTAAAATAAAACAGGTGGTGACCAGGGGAGTGAATCTAACAGTGGCCGCACTACGCTGAAGATAAATCGTAACTGTTTGGTGGTGCTGTACGTATTACATTTACAATAATATGCATTGAGCGATGATAGTAGCTATTGACGAAATAGCCTACACGTACATATAACCATACATCAAAGTATGGTTTGATAATGCACCTTGGCCCTAGCGTATGCGTACTCCGCCACATGCAATACCTTGCTCCAGTAGGCAAGCCCCCAGCCTTGCGCAGTAGTGGCATTAGGCGCTGCGTGACATTGGCCATTGCAAAGTAGTTGATTTCCATCACACGTCTGATGGATGTTATCGCTTGGAGCTCCAGACTGCAATCGTCCTCAATGCCGGCGTTGTTTACCAGCCCATACAGGCCTGTGGGAATGAGCATGTGTGCCATATGTTACACTCATGGGAATAGTACGATATAACAGGTTCCGCTGCAGTGCATGTGAGGTGAGGGTGATAGAACAGGTTCAGCTGCAGTGCATGTGAGGTGAGGGTGAGATTATTGGTAGCTCCTTGGATAGGCTAAGGGACGCCAAGTGCAACGCGCAGTAAGAAGAAGTGCTGCATAGTATGAAGATTGGTTAGAGGAACGATATCGAGTGCTGAGAGAACATGACGATACTCCACACTGTCGCAAGGAACATACTAAACGTCTAGAGATTGAAGAAGTTTCTCATACACATCGGAACGAGGTCCATAACAATTAGTTGAAGCAAGATGCAGATGCACTGCTCGGCATCATGCCACTCAAATTCACATATACAAGGTATGTAAAGGCGTTTAGATGCATGACTGTCCAGCGAGTTCTGGTTGTGAGGTCGTTCGTCATGTGTATATACGACATTTGTGTATCGGTCAAGGGATATGCGAAGCTATCAAATTCACAGAAAGGCTCAACCATCGTCGGTCACCACAGACTAATACGCTGTCATAACAGGTGCAATGCAACTCAAATAAGCACACAAGCATACACCGACAACATCTGACAAAGGCACAGCAATAAGTATACTAATACATGCCATCCTGAACATAACTATCACACGTTAACTGAGCAGAAGGGCCGATAGACACTTGCCACAGTCCATATTTCAGACTGGCCAGATACGCGCTGCAGCAAATGACATGTGACGTATCTGAGGTCACTCGCAGCATGTAAAAGGAGCGACACGAGGTCGGCTACAATACCTTTCTTCCCACAGATCCTCTCTGTCTCAGCCACACACTCCGTAAGTGACTTGTCATTGGTAATGTCACATACTATCGCATGTAGTCGACTGGAAGACTCCGCTCTCAGCTTCTTGGCACCCTCTTCAGTGAGGCAGTTGGCGATCACTGCGCAACATAAGTTGGGACGGAGGTTAGACAAGACAAGGAAAGGATGGACCAACCAGCAGTTTCCGTTTTCGAAGATCAGTAGGTCAGGAGGCTTCAACATACAGATACACAAGTAGGTGAAATGCCGTATGAAGCAGTCGTGTATATATTGAAGAATAAGGGGTATGCACTAACCTATGTAGCGAACGAATGGTGTATAGTAGTAGACAAGAGACATCAGTTCGCTGCAGATCATAATCCAATCGCTATTGCTTGGTCTGCAATAGCCGAACGTAACACTACCAGTGATTAAAAAAAATATGTGATACGAAAACCAAAAATACTACACAAAATGAAATTCGAATCCACATCAGCCTACTACGGTGGCGCACCCAATTGCCGTCCAATACACTATCTTCCCTGCGGCTCAGTCCATCACACTGAGATTATCAGTGTAAGTATGTATGCTCATACAAACGTACGTGGCGATGGCATAAATATTTAGATATACATGCTCACACAAACACACACACATGTTTAACACACAGACACAGACACACACGTAAACACACACACACACACATATATATATCATAAGCAGATATATAGATAAGACATAGATTGATCGACAAAAGAATAGATGGAAAGATAGACACACAGTCATACAGTCAGATAGATAAATGGATAGATCGATTGATATATAGACAGACGGACGACTGATTGATTGATTGATTGATTAATACAGATATCGTTGGATGGATGGAATGAATTTATTGATAGACTGACAGAGCATAAAGATAGACAGATAAATAAATCGATATATATATATAAATATATATATATATATATATATATATATATATATATATATATATATATATATATAAACTCGACCATGAGACGTTGCAACTGCAAATCCGTTTGTACGGCCGGCATTGCCGCGCTTCTGCCTGCCACGGTTGATGAGACTGATAGTGCATGCACACACATACATATATATATATATATATATATATATACGATGTATAATATATATATATATATATATAGTATAATCTATATATATTTACGATGTATAATATATATATATATATATATATATATATATATATATATATATATATATATATATATATATATATATATATATATATATATATATATAGTTCTATATACCAAGGCATTAGAGACACATATTGGTTATCTACATATTTATATGCCAGTGGCCACGTGCAGTAACATGAAGGGAATACGATGACACTGTCACATGCCGTGTAGCTGTAGTTTCAGACATACCTGAGAATCCTCGATTATCTAGACGCTTGGCCAGCATGTTACCAAAACCTGTATCGCAACCCGTTATGAATATGTAGTGGTGTGACCACACCTTTCCGAATGCGTTCTCATATGAGAAGAAGCCCGTCAAGTAAGGCAATACGAATGTGCTTAGGAATATACGGACACATAGCAACAGGCGTTCGATGGCAATTAACAGGATGTTCATAATGTTGTTTGTTCGCTAATACGTGTTATGTGTATTTAACTTGCTATCTATATATTGATCTTGCTTTATATATCCTCTGTATGCGTGCTCAGTGCTGTTGTTTTGCTGCTGCGAGTTGCCTCATGGTCATGTGATAACTGTAAACTGTCATCTTTTGTTTTTCTTTTTTTCCATGTTTCCGTTTTGGTTTGGTTTGTTTTTGGACGAAAACATCACAGTAATCCATAGCATACACAAGCCTTCATAAACATTATTTAGAACTTCAGAAGGCTATAGAAGGCTATAGAAGGCTATGTATTAGTTGTTCAATTTTAGACGAGACCATGTAAATAAATAAGTCGATAGCCTTATATTTGATTTTTTTGGTTTTGTTTCAATTTATTTATATATAGAAAAAACGTACCTTTATGTGCACACATATTGATTTGTTGTATTTTAAAAAAACCATATACTTACTCTTTATATAACACAACAAATTAATCTGTTTTTGTAAATTTCTATCTATATTATTTTATCATATGTAACCTCCTATTGGTTTTTTTAAAAACAAACAAAAAAAATATGAGGGTTGGGTGTTTTTGTTTTTGAAAACTTCAGTTGGAAATACCTCTCTGTTGAGAGTAAAGAGCAGACTATGGATCTCTGGCAAAGCTTTTTTTTTTTTAAAGTTAAGAACAAACACAAATCAATACAGCGAAATTGTATCGTGTATGTATTTAGTTTTGAAAGGATCAGATCACAGAGCTATACATACGACACCATTGAGAACCGCAAGTAGAAAATGCAATAAACGTCACGAGCGAAATTTAACGGGTCAATCGGTTTCAAATCAAATAGCACATTGAAATCACTAATGCAATATATTAACAAATTAAATAACACAAATAAACCGTTATCGGATAAATGCCTCGAGCAAAGCAAACCGAATTTAAGCTCACGGATGGTTCGCGTCTTCCGCTATCTGCCGCACACACTCGGCAAAGTACCGCACTTCCTGCTCGGTATTAAAGTAGTGCACACTAGCCCTCACTACGTCACACAATCCACGCTCGTTCATATCTCGGAAGGTCGACGTGAAAGGAGATACGCTTACTTTGACGGCGTACGTTTCGCTGAGTGTGTCTTTGACCTGGGTAGCACTCAGACCATTCACCACAAACGACACAATTCCACACTGCAAGTGGGCCTCCCCCAGGCACATCACCTGCACCGCCGATTCTTCGCGCGCTTCCTCAGGCTTTTCAATATCCTGGGATGGTAATGCAGAATGTTCCGCACTTCTGGAGACAACTCTGTACTTGATGTCGATTAAATTCAGTGTACTTCTTAACATCCCGCCGAGCAATCGCACTCTCTGTTCTATTTTGGGAAGGCCAATAGAAAGAGCGTATCTCGCCGCTTCGCCCAAGCCCAGCCATGCAGCATAGTTGCGTTCCCAATTCTCGTATCTACGTGCGGGGCGTGGCTCTGTATCAAATACGTCTTTCTCTCCCAATTGAACCTCAACACTCGTCTTATCACCGTCACTCAATCCCGATTCGACCAACTTACTCAAAGCGGTACCAGTTGGCCCGCTGATCCCCAGGACATCAGTCCTATTATCCTGCGATCGTTGCGGCGTCGGCTTACGCAGCGTGGCTGTGGCAAGGTCCAGGAAGATAGGCTCAGCACGTGCAAACACAGACCCCCTCCGCACATACATGAACCCCATACCACGTGGCCCCCGCAGGAACTTGCGTGCAGTGGTGACCAGAGCGTCGCATTGCAGGTGCTGCACATCCACATCGAGCTGGCCTACCGCCTGTGAGGTGGCAGGCATATGCGTGTATGCAGGAGGGTTGGTGATAGTGTCAGGCGCTAGCTTAGCTCGTCTATCGTTGTGCGGTTTGAATGTGCAGTTCACGGTTTGTAGATGTAGATTTGTGTTTAAGAATGTATGCTCAGAATGCATATCGTTGAGTAGGAGTCGCCAACTTACATGAGTGCACGGGTGTTCGAAACTTGAAATAGCTGTGCCTGTGCATCGAATGGATATTTCAGGGTTTAGACCCTAAAACCCTAAAAAGGGCCTCTGCGTACAGTATGTTTGTGCAATCGTGCATGGAGGACGACCTATCAAATGCCTATGCCTATACACCACACTTGGCAATGTGACCCAAAAAGCTCGCAACTAATAACGTTTAATCGCTGTTTCTATCACCGACCCAACACACCCTTCCGTTTCCGCCAGGTACATATCACCAGTATCCACGTTGACGTTAATGTACCTACATGGTACTTGCCACCAATATCCAAGGTAACGTTAAATATACCTACAGAACATACCTGGCACGCGTCCAGCAGATACAGTACATTGTACTTCTTGCAGAGCGCACCCACTTCTGCGGCCGGCTGCACGAGCCCTCCATTAGTGGGAACCCAGCACAGCGACACCAACGCCACCTGCACAATAGATATACACTGACCGTTAGCTCAACGTCGAAAGTAGCATTGTAAGTGTACGGGACAGGGCTATGAATGGAGGGACAAAGTGTGGGGATATATATATATATATATATATATATAAACGTCTCGCGTACATTAAACACCCACATACATGCAGCCCTTACCCTGTCCCCACACTCTTCCAACAGCTCTTGCAGATGGGCTAACGACAACGCCCCTGAGCTCTCCTTGCGCACACACCGCAGAGACGCCCCTGTGCGGTTGGCCACTTGCAACAGTGCAGTGTAATTGCTGCCGTACTCACATGCAGTTGTGATCAGCACGCTATCACGCCCAATTAACGCCCGATCAGAGGGAGTCACGGGAGCGTCCGCGTGTACTACGTCTTCCGGGTGCGTTGGAGACACAGAGGGGTTATTCGTACGCGAAACAGTGGCGATTCAAACAGAGGATACCAGAATCTCTCAAAACGCAAGGTACAAGGAGTTCGATAGCCGGCCGGGTTCGTGAAGCAATAAGCCTGGTCATTCCACACCCATACCTTTCAATGCGTGAGAGTTGACTGTGAGGGTGTGCAGCAGGTAGTCGTAACCTCGGGTGGCATTCTCTGCGAACGCTACCTCTCCTACATCAACGGCATGCACCAGTTGGGCCAAGGCTGCGTACACCTCATCTACTTCAGCCTGACACTCTGCCTTGGCCTCATATCCGCCTGTAAAGTGAGTGCGCAGTTGGGAGTGGTTCATTAAACCGAACTAGACCCACAGCCGACTCGCACTAAAGCGGTCGGCTGAAATCACACGACGCCTGTCAGCAAACGCCGACGTTGCAAGCATGATTCATTCAGAACTATAAGTAGCGTTCATGAATCGTTGGTGGTGGTATGTCCCTGTACACTTCGGGGTATGCCTATATGAATCAGATGTTCTTCGATAAGATCTCTGAATTTCTCGGCAACACAGCCTGTGACTATTTGTGAGCATCACAGTGTGGCGTTGTTGCGTTTCCCGTTTAACGGTTTAATGTTGGTTCATTGCAAACACAACGTACCAGTTCAGTGTGTGACTGACTCATACACAGTGGTTCAGCAATCCACACTTCTACAGATGAAAAACTACCACCAGATAGTCCCGGGAGATAAAACGTTGCCAAATTATCCATTAATATGAGTCTCTCTCTGATTTTTATTATTATATATACTGAACAAGTAGATAAGCGCAGGCCAATCGTGTTTTACAGGAGTAGTCCCGCGTGGTTGCAAAGGAGATACACATGTCGAGCACAAGACATCCACCATATAGCGGCGTGTGTACACGTGGGATGTGTATGCAGTTTCAGCCGTGAATCTAGCGACACAGTGTATTGCACTGATGTCAACTCTCATTATTCGAGCGCGCATAAACCCAACTTCACATTGATATACTGGTCCATAAATGAGTCAATGTCATTATTCGAGCGCGTATGGAATAAAGAAAGCACTACAACGATACTTCACATTCTTATAGTTGATTAATGAATGATTGGAGTGTTCAAGTCCAGCAACCATCAACGTGAGTATGGAAGGTAGATATCCAATACATTTTGTTTCCCGTTTAGATCGACGGTTTCATAACGTCTATCCAGTTAGTAACAGATTTACAAGATATAAAAGCAAACCCCACTGGTCATAGACACAGTCGAAGAGGTCGTGTTCAGCTATGCATCCAAGGAGACTTATGTAATATCGATGTCTGACTGACGACATCTGATTAATATTATATCTGGTAAAGTATAATGGGAACAGCTGCATAGGCCTGAGAAAAAACGTATACACACTACAAACAAGACGTGTGTCGTTCGCACATGCAGAAACTGTGACCAACTGAGGGACCACTATAACTTCACGAGTGCAATAGAGCAATCCTTGCCAATAAATATTACAGTAGCTAATCATGACTAATATGTATGCCATGATATGCACACTTTTCAGAAAATGTTTACAAGGATAGAGAAATTCAACAGAAATCAATTCTGCACTTTATTATATATTAATTGCAACAGAAGAGTCCAAATGATTGATTTGAAGTGGGTAAATGATCAAAGAGAAGCGCACAGTTACGATGTGTTTCTAAATATTAATCGGTATATAAAAACATACATATACATATACATATGCATATAAATGAACAGATATATGGTGTAGATAAAGAAGTATAGATATGTGTGGTTATAGACATACATATACATACATATCATAAAAACATACAAATGTATATTTAATATATTTATATATATACATACAAACATACATACATACATGCATAAATAAATAAATGTATATATATAAATATAAATATACACAAACACACAAACACACACACACACACACACACACTTATATATATATATATATATATATATAATATATATATATATATGTATATACATGCGTATGCATATATAAGTATGAAGCGTGGATATGGATATGCATATACATACATATTTTATATACATATAAATGTATATTTAATATATTTTATATATACATGCATGCATAAATAAAATAAATAAAATAAACATACATATGCATATAAACATAACATATAGCATGCATACATATATATATATTAATATATATAATAATATATATATATATAATATATATACATACATAAATATATATGCATAAAGTTTTCGAGTATATATGATAATATATATAATACATAGACATGCATTATACATACATACACATACGTACATACGTTGCGTTCGTACATACATATGTATGTACATACGTACGCACGCATGCTGTGCGTGCATGCACATATTAATTAGAAAATAAATAATATATATTCGTCCATATATGCATACATATATTTGTCCATAAATGTATATATACGTATATATACGCGCGTAATATGTGGGACATGTGCATACATGCATGCATAAATATATATATACATATATGATACATAATACACATATATATATATATATATATCTGCAAAATCTGCACGTGTATCTGTCTGTGTGTCGTTACAAATCTGGAACGTTTTTTATATATCTAGCACATCACACACACATGTATGTATGCGCATATATGCATGCATGCATGGATAATGTGCATAAATGAATAATAATATATATATATATATATATATGTATGTATATATATATATAATAATACAGACACAGAAATATATACATGAAATGCGTGTGTAATCTTGCAACTATTTCTATATATATATATGTATATCTATATCAATACAGTTGGCTTTATATATATTAAAAATGTTTGTTTTCTCGCCAAATGCATACATGTGTTTTTATGCGGAATATAAGCATATAGTGTATACAGGATATATATATATATATATATATATATATATATATATATATATAATATACTTATGCGTTTATCTTTTTATATAATCTGCACACAATATATGTATGTGCATACGCGGATAAAATATAAACATATACCATGTTTTATAATGTGTTCATATATACATACATATATATAATATATATATATATATAATATATATATAATATATATAATATATATATATATAATGAAACGCACACGTATTCATATACATACATATATATTCATAATCATGAAAAATATCTATATATACATGTTCATATATATATATTATATATATATATATATATATATGCATGTACATACATACATACATACATACATACATACATACACACACACACATGTATATATATATATATATATATATACATATATATATATATATATATATATATATATATATATATATATATATATATATATATATATATATATATATATATATATATATATATATAATGGATGGTCTAGTGAGATGAATTTTCAATGTCATCAAAACCATACCAATTTCTGCTTCTCTTTGGAGATGCTGAATCATTCTCTTACTCACAACATCCGGTTGTAGAGATGAGCCAGCATTATTGAAGAAGACCATGGGCTTTGATATTTGCTTCCCCTCCCCTGCCCCTGCCCTGCCCATTTCTTCCATTATTTTTTTCCTCCCTTCATTTGTCTGGACTGTAGTAGAGCAGCCCCTTGTATCTCGGCGTACTGCAGCCACATCTACATCATTGTGAGTCGCCTTCATGGCGCTCGTAGCCGAACACTGTTTGATGACGTGTAGTGTGTGTGTAGCGATATTTACCTCTCAAGTCGAATGTGCTGGAGGTCTGATATGAATTTCGAAAACAGCTGCCGTAAGAAGAAGGTAGAGGTGATATATATCTTTCTATTCCAATCTCCCTCTACAGTCCTGGGGTTTGCACAATTCTGTGTATGATATTAGTCTAAGCAGTTTCTTAAAATATACTATTTCTGCAACCCTCTCTACTAGAGAGTGTTTGATGTTCGGTTGTGTCTCACCGAAACTAATCATCAACACAGAACATAAATAGCCTTCTACATAAACTTTAGGGAATGTGGCAGATAACGCAGGTTTGTAAGTTAATAAAAAAAAATATGTTTTATGATAAGGCGGTGGATGATTTCGTAGAAAGTATAAACGTCACCTTCTGGAAGATTTTAAACATGTTCAGACAGCGGTGAACACGGCCTGAGCAGTCGTGCACTCTACTCTCTTGAAGTATGAGAAAAGGCTGAAATGAAAACTCTGGCACTTTTCTTTCCATGACCGAACATCGGCATAATATTGGACTGGGTTCCTGTTTCCCACTGTCTCAGTATAAAGCGTTTAAAATTAAATAAAAACAGCCCACTGTCTCAGTATAAATAAAGAGTTATTATATTTAACCCATGAAACGTTTAACAACATATAAAAAAAATAAAAAAATGCAAACGTATCATGAATTCATGACCATCGCTCTGAAAAAGTAGAAATTATGGGAGAACCAACAAGTCCGTAGGACAACGTATGTAAGACAGCAAGTAAATATGTACATTGTACACGGGTAAATATTTACATATCTATTTACTATCGGTTTATGTTAAACGTAAATTATTTAGTTTATCATAACAGGGGTTATAATAACTCTTGCTGCCCTGCTGCATCTTAATTCCTGACTTCAGGGGGTCTCAGCCTCTCAGGGCTCAGGTGGCAGGCCTCATGCCTCATGGAGTCATGGGGCAGGGTTCAGGTCTAGGACTCACACCAGGAGACTAGGAGTCCAGGATTAGGATTTAGGACGTATTCTAATTCAGGCCCCAGGGTATTTCGGAAATTACAATTAAAATAAAATACATCATGCAAATGTCAATACACTCTTATATTTAATTATTTACTGTATTTATCAGGGATCACTGATCATACTTCGTCTTTTTCTTAATTATTGACTACTCACTATCAGTATGTACTACATATGTAGTCAGTATTTATTTTTTACATACATTTTAAAAAAACATATAAACAAGTATTGTGTACTCACTACAGCCTTGAGCCCATGACTCACGAGTCCATGAGCCATCAGTTCATTAATCAGCAATTCATCACTGTGCGTCTGTGAGTCTGTGACACTGACAGTCTGACACTGATCAACACCCTATGTTTTTATTTTTGGGCTAAATTAGTAAATTGACCGAATCGGACCAACGCCAGTGAACTAATGGATCCAGTCACCACACTACGGCCTAGTGTCTATATGCCCTTATTTGGAAATTAATTTTCTCATAGAAAGAGGAAACATTTCCTTTTTGCTCTCTTCTGGAATTCCTTGGATTCTGAGTTCTGACCCCTCCGGCCCCCGCTATTTGGTAATTTTTGCCCACAGCTTTTTTTTGTTTTTAAAAAAACTTTATTATGTTTTTGGCTTTCGCTTGTTCCGTGTTCGACGGTTCGAGACTTCGAGACTTCGAGTGAGTTCGACCCGGATTTTTTCTAAAACAAGAGTAGGAGTATAGCACTCGACCATTGGCAAACACGATTCATAAGCAACAGAGAGTTTCTACTTTCCTTATTCCTAAATACTTTCGAAGAACGAAATATCCAGGAGTAAAAAACAACAATTTTGTCAGTGAATATGTATCACCAGTGCATTTACGGCTAATACAGCAGGTCATTTTTCTCTTTTGTACGAGGGATATTTGGATTGTATTTCTTTGTAATAGTGAGGAACACCTTTCGTAAATATTAACGAGGAAGACATTGGTGTTCACAGTCATATATCCGCGTGCCATACGCATATAAATACACTGGAAAGGCCATTGTATATTATTAAAAACCAAACAAGGTACGAGAACCAAACACTAGCACATAATTGAACGCCTAGTAAATTGACACTATGTCGTCCAGCGTGAATCGACGTGTCTCCACTACGGCGGAGAAGCGCATTTCGTACAGCATGGAGGGCCGTGCGTCATATACTGCGCGACCGAGTTACACAGGGCGCCCTTCATACGGTCAGCGTATGAGTGCAAGTTCCTCATATCGACCGTCAGTCGAAGACGAAAATAAGGGTAAGTCAAGTGTTACTGAGCTAGAAGACGTTGCTGTTTCCTCAGAAGATATGGATAACAATAAAGAGATACAAGAGGCCATTTTAGAGGACGAAATGGTTGCAAATGCAGAGAGGTTAGCGAAGCAGAATGGTAAGCTACACAGATGGCTTTATACTGACGCGTGGTTAGGCTTTTCCCGTGGTCATTGGGTAACGTGTGGTTTGATGGTCATTGTTTTAGTGATATGGATGGTGACCACGTTCATGGCACACGGGGCTATGACACACGAGAACGGAGAGTTTGGGCAATTGCATGCAGTGAGTTTTGATCATCCATATGATTATGATCTAGCGATGGATCCTTTGACCTACGTAGAGTGGCACATTACAGTCGAGTGGGAGGTACAGCCAGCAAGTGAGACATACGCCGGGGGAGGTCACAGACGGAGAAATGCGGGTATTGTTCAGCTGTTCCAAGAAGTGGGGAGACTCAATAATCCCGACCGTGTGCGTCGCGCAACTGATACGTTTCATGTCGGAGTAAACGGCACAATGCTCACTATGACGACTGAGGTGGTGCGCTTGGATGATGGCGTGTGGTCCGTTGTACCAGATACACAAGACACACAGGCTGCTGTGGATGAGAATGGTCTGATAACTATGTCTGTTCATCATGATCTTACTGCGCAGGCTGATGCGGAGGGACTTGCTGTACGAGTGTATATCAATAGCCTAGAACCCGTACCCATGGTCATGAAAGTATACCAGACTGGCTGGTTTGGAAATCAACAAGTTTGGGTTGCAGGGGTGACGCTCGTGGCTATGTATGTACTCATTGTATTTGAGATCACACACAGAACTATAGCGTCATTGCTAGGTATGAGTGTGACACTCATGTGGTTAGTGTTCCTGGGTAAGTTCCCGAGTGTCGAAGAGGCATTCGGCTGGCTGGAACAGGGTGTACTGATGCTTCTATTTGGCATGATGCTCATCGTGTTTGTTATCTCACAGACCGGAGTATTTGAGTGGATGGCAATCCAGGCGTATAAGTTGTGCAGAAATAAGCTGTGGCTGCTCATGGTGATCCTGGCGACTGTGACAGGGGTCCTTTCTGCCTTCTTGGACAATGTTACAACCATGTTGTTGATGGCGCCTGTGACCATCCGTCTTGCTAATCTACTTGGCATAGACCCACGTCCGATGTTGATCTGCGAGTGTATCATGTCCAACATTGGTGGTACTGCTACTATGATCGGAGACCCCCCAAATATTATTATTGGGCAAGCTTTGGGAGATTACATCGGCTTTGTAGACTTCCTGCTTCACATGTTGCCTGGTGTAGTCATAATCTTCCCCTTTGCACTCGGCTTCTTATGGCTGTTGTTCCGTAAAGACCTAAAGGGTGACGCAGTCATCGATGACTTGGAGTCGGTCGCAAAGGACTATCAAGTTCATGACAAGCCCTTGCTAATGCGCGTGGGTATGGTTTTCGTGGTTGTAATCCTCCTTTTCTTCACAGAACCAGTTCATCACATTGACGTGGCTTGGGTTGCTCTGATAGGTGCAGTTCTCATGTTGCTAGTCAGTTCGCCAGAGGATGCAGAGACGGCCCTAGAGCACGTCGAATGGGACAGTAAGTTGATTGTCGCTTGGTGAATGCTTATGACTTTTTATATATTCAATACCACGTATACTTTTATTCGCGCGATTGGCACAAGTGTACTAAGCAAGCATCATTTTTGTTCGCGTTGTTCCGCACAACTGCGTGCTTGTTGCTCAGTATCAGTGTACATAGATAGTATTAGGCTATTAGCATGTGTTCGATAGTATTACCGCTATTTAATTATGCAAATCTAGAAAGTGACTGAAGGATCGCCTATTCCACCCTTTTCAATATATATATTTAGCATGACTATCATCGTCAACCTTCATAGATAGATATATATATATCCAGACACATGTATATATGCATATATTGAATCATCTATGCTGTTCATCTATGCGCAAGTCCCTAACTCTACTTCAATTTCCTCCAACCTACAGCTTTGGTGTTCTTCAGCTCCTTGTTCATCATGATCGAAGGTCTTGCGGAGATGGGACTGATTACATGGATGGGTGATATGATTGGCAAGGGCGTTGGTGCAGCAGCCCCTGAACAGCAAATGATGGTAGCCATAATCATCCTCATTTGGGTGTCCGGTATTGTGAGTGCGTTCCTCGACAACATTCCTTTCACAACTACCATGGTACCTGTGGTACTTGCCTTGGCGAACAACCAAAGTCTGTATTTGGAACTTGAACCCATGGCCTGGGCTTTGGCTTTCGGTGCATGTCTTGGAGGTAATGGTACACTCATCGGAGCGTCAGCCAATCTAGTAACAGCAGCTGTTGCACAACGTGACAACCGGGAGATTTCGTTTATGTATTGGTTTAGATACGGATTCCCCACCATGATCTTGACCCTCATCGTCGCGACAGCTTACATGTTGGTGCGGTACGTACTCTTAGCCGACAGTTATGTAAATTAGATAAATTTTAAACAATATATGAATAATAAGTTAATAAATATACAAAATTTCAAGCCTCAATTAATGGCAGTATATTTCCTGGATATTCAAGATTTTATAACCACAAGAAACTCATACCTGCGTTCTGTACAGCCTCCGAAATGAAACGCACACGTACATGACATAAATATTTTGTCAACGATTTTCACGTGCTGTTCTCCATCATCACAACAGCACGCAAATGTCCTTCGATTTTTTTGTAACATAGTATCGACAATCGTTGCATTGAATCATATAGCTAGCCTAAAATTTTATGATTGACAATAACATACTTCCATTTGGAGATATTTGTAATTCAATATTAACACGTTCGGCCATGTACAGGAATAGTCAACATCTCGTGTGTTGCATAGCCTGCGTCACAAAGTACAACTATGAGCACACCACAGCACGTGGTAGTACTGCTGTTCAACTGTATGAATACTCTCTGCGCAGCTACTTGTCGGTCGATAGGAACGAATTATTTCTATAACGTGGATTCAATTCGAAAAGAGGAGTTTCAATCAGCGATTGAGGCTTAAGGCTGCTGATATACGAAAAAAACGTGCACTGTTTGCAGATGTATGCAACCTTTGTCGACCCATACTTTGGTATGACGTGAAGTTCTCAAGACCGTCCGACGATCTCATCCCTTTCACGCAATATCAATCGGAAGGAAAGTTCAATTCATAGACGGACACACACACACATATATATATATATATATATATATATATATATATATATATATATATATATATATATATATATATATATATATATATACGAATTCAAGGCTGGCCAGACTATTAATGTATTTTATATATAAATTGGCGCCCTTTATATAAATATACACCAACAGAGTACACCACAATGACTAAATTTGAGATTTGTAGAAATAAAAGCCATGATTTTATTTAGCTTTTTTAATAGCGACTATATTTAACCGACAACGGTTTAGTTTTACTGATGCAGTGATGAACCACCGGAGGCCCAGTCCCCACGTTTGATCAAATTTAGTTAAACAGTACTCACAGTGATGACTGCAGTGACTATCACTTCATATGCCCTGTGAATGAACGAGGCTGTTCCTCCGCACGCATATCAATGAGTACTAACTTGTATATGGGCGAACAAAAAACCTTGCATGTGACTGTACGTTCTTGTAAAGCTAAGCATAAGAAACATATACGTCAAAAACATACAGGTATATTTTCGAAATGAATCAAGATAATTCGAACGGAAGAAGGTCCCCCTACTTAGGCGGGCCTCAGCAACCGCAGCAACCACAGCAGTCACCACGGCCATCACCACTACAGCCAGGTGATCTACCACAATCAGCGCACTTTAATTTGCAACAGAATAATAATAATCTTCAAAATAACACCAACATGCAGCAAAATAACAGTATGTTACAAAGTCACAGCCCACAACCACAGCAGAACAACACGATGCTACAAAGCCATAGCCCTCAGCCCGTTTTAAATACGGGTCAAATTATCCAAGGCAACCAGATGAGCGGTAGTCAGATGAACGCAGGCTCAGGCCACTTCAACAACCACGGATTCTCAACGGGACAGAGTCTTATGTCGCAGCGAGAGATGCCGTATAACTACCTGAATGAGCCAGGACTGTCAGTACCTAACCAGTATTCGGTAAGCGATATGCAGTGATATCACATCACACAAAATAGTATGTAGTTTGCAATATGCTTTAATTGATGCGGCACTTGCATTCGAAAACCTAGAGCCTCGAATTAGGCCATTACTGTAAAAGGGGTTCGTGTGTTGTCAAGTAATATAAGTGCGCCCCAATGTGTTTACCAAGGCATATAGATATAGACAGATCAACTTATTCATTCAATTGTAATGTACAACCAGTTCGTACAATATATAATACTGTCTTCTGGTATTGTCCGTTATACACAGTCGCCCTTATGGTGAAGCCACCACAACGATGGACTGCTATCGGATGATAAATGCCATATATGAATATCATACGTATAACACAAACGTATCAGATGTGTGTCTGAATCTCAATAAAAAAAAAAGCTATCTTCTTCCATTCGTCAGTCAGATACACTCATTTTGGTAAGGGGCCACATAGGTTTTCACAAGTCCATCGGATTCTCGCAAGCAATAAGAACATGATGTGTTACACGAAACTCAACGACTGAATATATATATATATATACTTATATATATGTGTGTGTGTATGTGTGTGTGTGTGTGTATGTGTATATATAATACTAAATACTTATATATATATATATATATATATATATGTCTCTCACACATCACACACACACACACACACACACACACAATATATATATATATATATATGATGATGATGATGTGTGTGCGTGTGTGTGTGAACATATACATATTATATATATATATATATATATATATATATATATATATATATATGTATATATAAAACACATACAAATGAGTTTATATATATATATATATATATATATATATATATATATATGTATATACTTATATGGGTTTATGCTATAATATATATATATATATATATTATATATGTATATATATATATATATATGTTTCTTATGTTGTTTTTTTTTGTGTCGTGCATGTTTGTCTTTGTATTCATGCATTTATATATCTGTAATCTATATCCATATCCATATTTTGTTTGGATATGTATTGAATATATATATATGATATAATATGATATATATATATATATATATATATATATATATATATATATATATATATATATATATATATATATATATATATATATATATATATATATATATATACACAACACGAGTTATATGCAAAAAAAATATATATATATGTTATGTATGTATGTATATGTATATGTATGTATTTGTTTTTGATATGTATAATATATATATATATATATATATATATATATATATATATATATATATATGTATATATGTATATGTATATATATATATATATATATATATATATATATATATATGTATACTGACAATTATGTGTATATATATAAATATAATCCATATATCTTCCTCCGTCTGTATCTTTTCTAATCTCGGCCCTGTTTTCTTGTTACGTTTACCTAAACCATACTCATCAGTGGATACTAATATAAATAACTGTTATGTTCTGTCGTATGCATCCCTCCATTCTGCTCATTTGCACCCCGCCAGTCCACGGAGAACTAATTTCCATCCACCTCCTCATGCACATGACCTTCTCCACTCACAGGCTAGTCACAGCCGTCCTCCATCGGTCAACACTTTCGGCGCACACTCCGGCGGTTACCTTGGTGACCAGCTCCTATCGCCCATGTACCCCGTGGGCACGCTTCCCAATGGCAGCGGCAGCAACACACCCGTCCCCTTGTCGCCACAAGTACTGTCTCCACGTGGGTTTGATCCCGGGGCACACCCACGTGCGTTTGAAACCCCACGTGGCTTCGATGCCAGTCAAACACCGCGCAACTTCGATCCTAGCCAACCTCCCAGGAACTTTGACCCGAACCAGCCGCCCAGAAACTTCGACCCGAATGCAGCCAACCGAGATTTTGGCCCTATCAACAGAAACCAGACTATGATGACAGGTGCGTGTGTGTTGGTGTACTCGTGTGTGGGGATGAAGCTGTGCCTCTGCGTGTGTTGTGTTTGTGTTTGTGTTTGTGTTTGCCATAGTACACGTGGTGGTGCTGTTTGTTGTTCCGTATCGGAGTCATTTGTCGGACTCCCTGTAGGACCTGTTTCCAATGACAGTCCTATTTTTTATTTTGAAATATTTTTTTTTTTTGCATGGATGGATCATGACCTGTTTCCGTCTATGCCCTGGCTGGCCGTGTTGTGTTTCTTCTCCGGCACGCTATGGAGAAGCTCGCACGTGCCACTTCTCTCTCCACTTCATTCGATACATACTGTGCGTCGTGCCAATCCTGATTAAGTGTATATATACCATATCACACACACTCGGTCTCCCTTATATAATGATTAAGTGTGTATATCCCACATCGCACACACTTAGGTCTCACTTATATAATGATTGTGTATATCCCACATCACACACATTTAGGTCTCACTTATATTATGATTAAGTGTGTACACACGTCGCACACACTCGGTCGCACTTATATAATGATTTTGTGTGTATATCCCACATCACACACATTCGGTCTCACTTATAAAATGTTTAAGAGTGTGTATCCCACATCACACACACTCGGTCTCCCTTATATAGTAATTAAGTGTGTATATCACACATCACACACACTTGGTCTCATATAGTGATTAAGTGTGTCTTTCCCACGGCACACACACACGATCTCACTTATATAATGTTTCTCGCGAGCTTTTCAGGTCCGGGCCTTTCGTCCCCGCGGCTCAACCAACAATCACTAGCGCCCAATCAAGGAGGCGATAGTTCCAGGCCAAATTCTAATCCAATAAAACGACAGCCGTCTGCCGAAGCCCCGTATAACCTGGACAGACCGGGTATGGGCGATGAGATGTTGTTCCGCTGTATGGTGATGTGTTTCGATGAATGTTTATACACAGTATGTGTGCTCTGGTGTTTACGTATACGTGTATGTGTATGTGTGTAATCACGGTGTGCTCATACTTTTGGTGTTAGGCACCCCTACGCAACCTCGCGATGTGTTCTCAACAATTCTGTGAGTGTCTTGATTGTGTATTGTCATTTGCGCTGATAGTTTTAACTCATGTTGACTGGTTTCCGGTAAGCCTTCAGAACTATATCTCCCTTCGTTGTCATTGGATATCTCTGATCGTTTGTATCCTTCGGACATGGCAGGTAATAGTCTACGTTTAAAAGAGAAATACGTACGTGAGGTCATCGGCATACTTCCATACAATGAAATCCACGAGTACATGGATACATATGTATGTGTATAAATGTCTTGTTTTCATTGTACATAGTTACGTATTTACATTTCGAAGTCATCAATATATGTACTCTCGTCTCCACTGTACGTTGTCCGTGTTTGTACGTATTACGTATATGCTCATGTCAATGCCTAGCAGAGTACAGAGTCTCCTAAACGCTTATCCACCAACTGGTATTCGCTCAATCGCTTGCCCCACCCACCCACAACAATAGCCGACGGAAAGATGACACCCGGGGGTGTCACACAGAAGAAACGCAAAACACGTGGCAACAACAACACCAACGGCCGCGTCTATGACTTTATCGATAAGTCGCAGGAAATCCGCGCTCATCTGGTCGGTCAACTTGAGCTGGAGGAATGTAAACTGCTGGACAAGCACCGAGAGCTGGGCATGTCCTCTCTCTTTGTAAGTGGTGGTGCGTGTGCGTGTGCGTGTGCGTATGCGTGTGTGTATGCGTGTGCGTTCGAGGTCTCTCAGTCGGTGGAAGGCAGGGGTACGTAAAAGTCTGATAGTTTATCACATAAACTATATGTGATACCATCGTGTATATGCACCGAACTATCAATGATATATCAGTGTGAGCACGTTGCGCACTAGCATTGCACAAGCACACCGACTCTCTATGGTCCACTGCACAGACCTCATTGTGTCTCCACTGACATGTCTCGCGACGTATTGACGAGACACAATCAAAACGTTGACTAAACGTGTTGAACATGAACAACCCTTCCTCCGGTGTTAATTGTAGTGAAGACTTGAATGCGTGTCAAGTGTCGTATCGCAAGACGACGGATTAGTATTGAACCCATCCCTTCCTGTCAAGACTATCACATAGACCACATAAACCCTAAAAACCCTAAAAACCCTAAGACCCCTAAAACAATCACAAACTACAACGGCCCAATAGGAAATCATTGGCCCGCTCGATTACAAAGACCTGATCTTCTCGGAAGAGTTTCTGGTCAAGAAAGTCAAGCGCGTGCAGGAGCTGTTTGATGTCGTAGGTGCCCCTGCGTTTGCCTTCAGGCGATTGGGTGACCTAGTGGCGTGTAACGAGCAGTTCTGTCACCTCTTCAACATGCCGCGCAAGGAGGTCCTGGACTTCAACTTCATAAAGGCAAGCTGGTGTGCTCTTTCGCTTTATATAGCTTTTAGACCTGTGTGTGTGTTGGTGTGTGTTTGGCATATTCGTATTTGTGTGTTTGTTATATTCGTGTGTGTGTATGTTCACCGAATGGTGTTTCAGTTATTCTTGTACGCTGCGCGGATGCATTGAGTTTCAGTCCATTGAGATGAAAATGATGGGGAGATCAGGATAACACTCATTTCACAGTACCAGCCCATGGCCCACAGCCTTATCTATCTTTTTCTCCACTTTACATTTCTCAGCTCATATCCGACTCTCTACTTAACCCTTCTCGATCGAAGTATATGAATAGTCTTATGAGGAGTATATCAATAGCCTATGAGTCATACATGGGTTTCACTCTTATGCAGACACTCAGCGGTTTTCCAGGTTCCCACTCTGCCTATCTGTTGTGGTGTTCATTCATACCTTCTCGCCCTACAGTCCTGCGGCTGTGTGACTCTCGCTTGGCAGCACCTTCGTTTACTTCAGCTGTGTGCGTTTGTCCTTAAACGTCTGCGACTGTTTTTCACAGCCAACACAGTCATGTAAACCAATACAATCTTTGCTCGTACATCGTGTGCACAGCTGTTTCACCGTGACGATATAGTTGAGCTGGCTGGCGAGTTGTCGAATAAATTAGCGCTGTTCTTCCATCCGAATCAAGTGGTAAGAAAATTGACTGGGTTTTCAAGGTCTAGATGGTTCTCTGTGAATTTGTGAATATGTATGCTTTGTCTTTGTATATATATATATGCATATGTGTACGCGATTCCATACGTTTGCATACATTAACACATGATCCCATACATATTGGATACGTATACATTCTTCCTTGTCCGCTCTCACTTATTTGCCGATCTTTGTATATATATATATATGTGAGTGTATACATATATGTGGTCATACTGTGGCATACATTCTCTGGCACCTGACGTCGTATATCTCGAAAGGGATATCATATGAACCACTGATCTGAGCCATAGCTTTGGTTTAGTTATCATAAGTCGTTTGGAGACCCCCTTCAATTGACACCGGCTGGTCTGGTCAGCGCAGTGCGTGTCGCATTTAAAGGGCTGCGCTGTCGTAAATGTACATTGCGTACGACTAGCAGTGCTCCGTATTTCAGAGTATTCCATATGTCTAGTGAGTATGCAGTGTTTAACAATAAGGGATGCATCAACACTGGCCATGAGGTCTGGGTATTCCGTGTTTAGTGTGAAGCCCCGCCTATCAGTGGATAGGATGATTGTTGTTCGATTGACGTCGCTCCTGTTACAACCGGTAGAGCTGTGTAAATAGCAGTTGCAAGTATATACATATAAGCCAAATGAAGCTGTCCACGTGATTCTTTTCATCTGCATTTAAAAATATTCCTTAATGCACACCCGCAATTACCTACCTTGTCTAGTGTAGCTCATTGCTTATGCGCACACATGAGACGTCACTCGCACTCAATAAGACGAAGTTACAATCACAGTCAAAAGCTCATATGCATATACTCTTTATTTGTCAGATACGAAACATTCGACTGGTGCATCCCGTTAGCAAGAACCTCATCTGCGGACGTGCTTCTCTGCGAATCATCCGAGATGTATTTGAACTCCCATGTCTGTACACTGTAATCATTCTCCCCGACAAAACGGGCCCTGGCGAGG
>LUCW03000329.1:27500-62500 GCA_001586965.3 Sphaeroforma sirkka | reverse complement strand
TCAATAGCTGACATTGGATACCTACATCGCATTACAGCCAATCAGTATATAAAGGACGTTCCAGCCAGGAATGAAACACGCGCCGAGATAGGCAAGCGCGTCAAAGGGCTGTTGACACAAGTGGGCGCCAAAAATAGGAAGCTAACGAAATGGTGGGAGACCAAAAACCCGTCAATTCAGGTGCGTCATTTCTCTGGCCGGGAATTACAGATCGGTTGTTGCAATAGCCCCATTGATTATAGTTTAAGTGCTTGTTAGGGCGCATAATTGGGAAATGGGTGTATACATATTTGGTGCGGAGGTGTTCTATGCATAAGCACTCATCAGTGTCCATACACTCTTTGTTTGCGTGTCTGCCAAAACACTAAGCGTGTTCCATACTCGCGCCATCATATTGGTGCGTCTTCTGTGCCTGAGCTGCGCTACGCAAGTTGCTGTGCGAATGAAGTGCTTCTTTCGATTGTCAGGTATATTAGTACGTGTGTGTATGTACCGGGTGTGCGCCTGGTTCAGGTTTACTTGGTATACGATTGTACGATTGGTTGGTCGCCTGTACGCTGTGCTGACCCACTGGTCATACTTTCTCAACATATCTGACGATGTAGTAGTGGACCGAACTACACGGTATACTAAAACGATGCAACGTTTATTGATGTAGAAATTGGTCGTACAAAGTCTATGTAAATTTCCTTTTTCAGATTCGTACTTTTTCGCGTGGTGAAAGTGTATACTACAATCCATCGATCTTTAATCCGCACTCGCGCTATCTTCCCGTTACTGCTTGTTGGTGCTCTGTTTTAATAAGTTTTTGTCGTATTGGTTCTTCACAGGGAGAATGGAATCCTTTCGTAGATATGGAGAAGGTCAACTAATGCAGACATGGTGATGGCGACAGTCGAGTGGCAAGTATAGGCACGGTCAACCAAATTTGGCGTCAGGCGATCTCAAACCGAATAAAGTAGTGCACTGACTGGTAAACATCGGAGATTGCTTTGTTCACGTGCTGGATTGGACACTGAATCGGATCATACAAGGCTGTGGGCGTGCACAGTGTACTACTGGTCGTATCTACTGGTCGTATACATAGGATGAATGTACAGGCAAAAAGTATATACCATTAGTTTCATTAGTAGAACTATATAGGATTAGTTCTGTCCAGTAGAAATATAAATTAATAGTTTCTATGTAGTAGAAACATATACCAATAGCTTCTGTATAGTAGAAATATATACCATTAGTTTCTGTGTAGTAAAGATATATATCCTTGATTCTGTTGATTAGAAATATATATCATTGATTCTGCTTAGTAGAGACATATACCATTAGTTTCTGTACAGTAGAGTTATATATGATTGTCTGTGTAGTTGAAATATATACTACCAGTTTTTGTATAGTAGATATGTATATCATTGGTTTCTGTATAGTACACACACACACATATATATATATATATATATATATATATATATATATATATATATATATATATATATATATATATATATATATATATATATATATATTGCTAATAGCGATCGAGAGTGAGCATCACGAAATCGGTAATTCTACAAGCATGCACGTGTGCGATAGCCCCAGCAAAGCTCTCAGCGTTGAGAACATTGTGCTCCTAGATTACTCACGGTGTACGTATATTCCTATCATGATACATGATACTGCGTACGTGATCACAAAAGTACAGGAACAAATAACAGTGAAAGCAGCTCAGCTACCTCCAAGTGTCGCATATGGGTCTGTCGACTGCCACTTGCTCTCTTAGTCCAATAATCTTATTTCGCGTCACGTCTATTATGTGGTAAACTTCAGTATGTCAGACTTTGCGCAACATATTATGAAAGATTAGACCGTGGCATCAGATGGATTTGCAAGAATACATCTGCGCAATGCGTGTCGATTGCAGTTGGCAGTAATAGAACATTGGGGTTATCAGGCTCACACGACCTGCTGGCCAAACTAGTGCAAGGGTTGTACTAAAAGTGACACTTTTTACAAAACTGTGTATTATGTCATCAGACCATACGTGCTCTGCGCGTCCACTATTCAAGTAATATACAATAGACGATGAACACAATGAGGACCAAGTGTGTCAAAAATGTGATGACACATCTGATTCAGTCGGCCAGAATAGGAATAGCATCAGGATGGCTAAGAGAAGTCGCGAAGTCCCCTGTTCCCCAATCGCATCGACAAGAGTCCTTAGTACTGAGATTCTTTTTACAGGACCACTGGCGACGACTTCCTCAAAGTGTAGTGCCACCTCTAGCGCGAGAGAGCAGACACAAACACCACAATGCCAGTCCATGCGCTGCTCATGAAACCACAGTATCTTCGATGATTGATGCATGTATTTATTTGGGCAGCACACGCGACGTACAGGTGCAAATGCACCAACAATACCCCACGCAATATATCGTGCGCACGCGCAAGGCAGCCTTACGCGAAATGACCTTTCCAGCATATCCCACGAAGAAAATCCTCACACGGTGTATACACAACATCATAGAATATCAAATCGTAGTCATGCTCGGTGGTATGGAGGGGGGAGCTCTGCCTCCAGGTAGTCTAGATCAAGAGTGAATTGATCTGGATGCAATAAGATATCAATTGTGCTGGATGAGACAGGTATTTTGACAACTTTACCTTCTTTTTAGGTTTCAGCACTCCCCCGCTATAGCATCGCATCCAACAGTGATACCTGGTCTCTGACAATGAAGGGCCGTTTTTGTCAATTATTTCGACAATCATTATGCTTGTGTAGCAGC
The DNA here is from genome assembly GCA_001586965.3 of Sphaeroforma sirkka. Classification (NCBI taxonomy): domain Eukaryota; class Ichthyosporea; order Ichthyophonida; genus Sphaeroforma; species Sphaeroforma sirkka. The sequence continues at coordinate 59,720 of LUCW03000329.1, read as the reverse complement.
CTATCCCATGATACTACCCCTGCACCCCAACAAAACGATTGGGGGGGTAGCGATTTCTGGTGATGCAAACATACACCAAATATAGCTGAAAGGTTTTGGCGGCTGATTCGGATTTCGTGTGCTTGTTAGGGTTTAGCTGGCACATATTTACACTGGTGCGATGGTTGTGTTCAAGTATTCTTATAGTAGATATATAAATGGGACTTGACGTGAACATTTACTTGCGTAGTGTAGTGTATGTATCTAATAAGTTATTTATCTATAATAATAAGTAATTGCATATTCCATTCACACATCAACCAACGAGACCACACCCACAAGCAGTTGCCCAGCCGCATTGCCTTCCCTTAACCGTGGTGTGCATCGATAGTGACACGTAATGTTCAGGAAGCCATTCCACGTAAAACCAACCAACAGCAATCAAGTATGTGTATAGTTCGCACATAGAGGAGCGTGTTGTGTAATGTTCAGACCTTTTTTGAATATTTAATATATCTTTTTTACTGAATTTGGAATAATCCTAGTACAGTCTTGAGCTACCGTGCATCTGATGCGTTCAAATAAAGTGACTGCAATACTTACTGCGTAATCTTTGTACATTAGCAATGCATTCATAGCTTCTCTGTGGATCACATTATACCTGATACTGTTTACCGTTGTATCGTTGAGTTTTTTGTGTCATTGTGGGGATTGTCAACAGGTGCATGCGTGCACAAAGGATTTATCGTCATGTATATTGGGGGAAAAACTTCTAAAGTACTTCTACAGACTCTATTGCGAGTATCTCTTAATATCTCGTAACTTTTAATATCTATAAAAATCCAGAGTGCTTACCTATGCACCCTTCCTCCACTTTCGTGTGGCTCGTTCTATCACTGTACACCACCTGTATATCTGTGTCCCCAATAAGCACCCCTGCTGTGTACTGATCACCGGATTATGTGAACTTTCGTCTCCCATCTCGTTGCAGAACGAGTGAATGTCGCAAACTACGTACCAATGTGCTGCAGGCGTTTCCCTCCGTCACCACTGAGCAGCTGGATTCTGTGGTCCCTGTCAAAGGAGAGGTGCGCCTAGCCAAACTGCAGACCAGCGCAGACGGCATAGTGCTGTGCTATGTGGTCAACTCAGTATGTCACCACCAACGTATCCGTCGCTTATATGCAAGTCCATTTGCTTTACACGTGTAGCACTTGTTATTTATTTGTGGACGCGTATTGTCCACAGCAAGAGAACACGTGCTATGGAGTTGGTTGTGAGTTTCGTTGGATGTCAAAAGGCCCAGATGAATCAATGTGTGATGATATGGTTAAATAATACCTCTGGTTGTACTGCCGCAAGTCTCATAGCCGTTCCGTGTGCTTTGTGTTTATAGAATCTTAGCCTTGAATAACTGAAACCCTTCGATTTGTGAGTTCGGGTGGTTTGTGAGTCGACATGGTGATTACAGAACGTCGTAAAATCGGGTTTGCTAAATGGGCTGGCCACCCTAGCAACATCTATGCTAAGACTATGCTCTTCGCGGAGATGACCTCAAGATGACCCACTCGATAGACAGAAAGGGCCCACAATACATCACTCCTTCCTGTCCCTTACTCTCCCCCATTGCCACACCCTCAACCCACGCACATTCTCATAGACACAGCTTCTCTCGCCTGCAGGTGCCACTGTTCTTCAGCACCAAAGACGGGCCACTCCTCCCCACCGTCTATGCCTTGTGGCTGCTCCCGTCGTGTGTGTCGTCGCTCAGTACAAACTCCTTTGTCGCTAAGAAGATCCTGGGTGGTGCAGACCTGATGCTGCCGGGTGTGGCTGTGCCGAGTGAAAACGTGCACTGTTTGCCACCGCTTACTGTGGGTGAGCCAGTTGCGGTCAATGACTGCACAACCTCTGCATTCGGGGCGTTTGCGGTACGTTCGGCACAACTGGATGGTAGTTGTTCTTTGTTCTGGTGTGGCTGTGTCTGTGTTGATGTACGATCTGTTCGTGTGTATCCGTAGTGCACTCATAGCCTAATTCTGAGAACGATCTGAAATGAGCCGTATGTGAGCGTATGCGCATCTTACAATACAGGTTATGGGATAGAAGTATCATACATGCATTCTGGGGTGATCGATGTTTAAGAACGTGTTACAACTACACGAATGGTACGTGCAGGGCGTGTATGTATACACGCGCACGAGTCCAATGATATCGTTGAAATCCGCGTCATCGCTGCAAGTATGCGTCCACCAGGTCATTCGATGCGAGTTGTGTACATACGCGCAATTCTGTGCATGTTAACCACTTGTTTTGTGGAAGTACTTATGTGTTTTTTATAACACACTGACGTGACGCCTTCGCCCCAGGGGCTGCATATAACCATATCTTCACCACTTGTAGCGCATAGAACCATATCTCCACCAATCGTAGCGCATAGCACCATATCTGTATCATTTGTGATCTAGCCACGAAAAGGACATCCTGAAAAATCATGTCATCGTCACTTGACAACTAGGAGCGAAAGTGATGCTGCTCACTTTATGCTGCTTTCGTCCTGAAATCTTACAATGCTGTGACAAATTGCTCTGTTCATGAAACGAAGACCATAGTCTGAGTATCGGTTGACATACTCACTGGGATCAACGCGAGATATCATTTACACCGCACACTGCGAGTGTTCTCCACACACAAGGCAGCTCTACGTACGTAGTTGAAGTTGCATTTAGTCAAGTGTCCATGGCTGATAAGGATTGGTGTCAGTTAACTGTGTATGGTTGATATTTATCTGCCGTCTATGTCTATGATTCTCATCCGTTGTACCGTCTCCTCCTTTGCACATCCAGGTAGGTAAGATGCTGAAAAGCAACCGCGACATCAAATTCGATGGCATGAACGGCAAGGGAGTGGCAATTCTCCACTATGTCACAGATTACTTGTGGGAGTTTGGCCCAAAGACACAACCGCCTTCAACCATCCAGCGCGAGCAGACCATGTGGACCTCGGCCGATGGGTGAGTACTGGGGTGTATGAAAGGACTGTGCATGTTTGCTGCGTTGCGTGCTTGTTTGTGCATAGAGCCATATGATGTTGTGTGTATGGTTGCTGTGTTACTTTCGGATGGGTGAGTACGGGGGTGTATGAAGTGACTGTGCATGTTTGCTGCATTGCGTGCTTGTTTGTGTATAGTGCCCTATGATGTTGTGTGTATGGTTTCTGTCTTACATTCGGATGGGTGAATGCGGGGACAGGGTTAGGGTTTAGGGTTTTTCGCAGTTCAATGATGGCATTGACATTCGTCTCTGCACAAAAAAATCACAGATCGTCCGAAAACGAGGAGATCTCCGCACACAGCGACACAGACGACACGGGCGTGGCTGCACAGACCACCGCTAGCAACAGCTCACAACCTACGCACGGCACCACTGACTCACACGCTCAAACGGATGAACACACTGAAGACACGCACACAGCAACACAGACGGAAGGAAGCACATACACAGACGACGCAGCACCGATGAGTGCAGAGGAGGCATTGAGATACGCATTTCTGACGAGTTGGAAAACCAGTGCCAAAAGCGACAGCGTGTTTCCTGTGCTTGTGTCTGCGTTCTATGGCAGTCATATGGTGCCTGCGAGAATGCCAGGTACCGATGGATTGGATATAAAAGGAAGCAAGTAAGTGAGTAGATGTGTGTGTGAGTGTACGATGAATTGGATATTCAAGGAAGCAAGTAAGTTGAGTAGATGTGTGTGTGTAGGATGGATTGGATACCAAAGGAAGAAAATATGTAGATTAAATGTGTGTGTGAGTGTATGATGGATTAGATATTAAAGGAAGCAAGTAAGTAGAGTAGATATATGTGTGAGTATATTGTCAGTACTTGTGTCTGTGTTCTATGACAGTCATATGGTGCCTGCGAGATTGCAAATACCCGCCTTCTTGCGATTAAAGTCGTGTCGTGTCGACAGCGCGATAATTCAATGTCTGGCGTGTGTGCATGTACATGGCCTTATGCGCTCAGGTACTATTGATATCTCATCCACGTCATGCGCCTATCAATGCTTGACGGCTAACCACCCTCTGCTCATGTGTACCTGGACCTCTATCGCCTCATCTCTAACCACACTCTACTCATCTGCACCGTACCAGGTATAAGAAAATCGGTAAGTTTTTGCAGGACATGGAGAAGGAGGGTATCATCACGCTGAAGGAGCAAAGCAAGGGTGTATCAGTCATCGCGTCAGTCAATCGAACGCACGAAGCACTGGCGCACCACCGCGTAATCAAGGGCACAGGTACACACGCCAAAACCCAAAACCCTGAACTCTAGATCAAGACCCTTTCTCAAGATATTGTATCTAGACATATACATCTCGAGGTTGTACCGATGATGTCATATCTCTGCGCGTGCGACGCGTAGTGGTCTAAATGTTGGGCTCTCGTGCGGAATCTGAATACATGAAAGATTTACTTACCCTAAAACCCTAAATAAGCTCAATTGAGCACATCGACATACAACCGAATGTGCCGGTGGCTGTGCAGTGTGTATTTGTTTGCCTGCGGGAAAATAACTAACAAATGCATTGGTAGCTGTGCAGTGTGTATTTGTGTGCCTGTGGGAAAAAATAACTAACAAAATGCATTGGTAGCTGTGTAGTGTGCATTTGTGTGCCTGTGGGAAAATAACTAACAAATGCATTGGTAGCTATGCAGTGTGTATTTGTGTGCCTGTGGGAAAATAACTAACAAATGCATTGGTAGCTGTGTAGTGTGCATTTGTGTGCCTGTGGGAAAATAACTAACAAATGCATTGGTAGCTGTGCAGTGTGTACTTGTGTGCCTGTGGGAAAATAACTAGCAAATGCATCGGTAGCTGTGTAATGTGTGGTTTCTGTGCACCTCTGTGCGTGCGTGGTTTTGGATGGTTCAGTGTGGCTCTACAATCGACGGGACTCATAGTTCTGTTTGTAATGCTCCACGTCATAGTGTTATCAACGTTTTTCCTATATGATTTTGTGCGACAATTATAGGTGGGTCGAGTGTGTGCGTGTATACAATTTGTAGGTATGTGGGCATGGACACGGATGTTTGGGTTATGAGCGTGTGTGTGCACTTAAAGTTGAACTCTGGTAACTATGATTAAAACGGTATTTTTTAATTTCTTTCTTCTCATTTATCATTTTAACACTCTCATTTGGTGGGACTTGGACCTACTCTCTCTTGTGCTAATCTCTTCTCATTCACCTCTTGATCCCTTGATAAGGGGGTGAGCGTAGCTCTACCACCCTTCTATTTTTCTCACATTTTGTACTGTGTGATAGTGAGTTCCCAGGTAGTACCTATATCTCCTTTTTTGGTGAGGGTTTTATGGTTTTTAGGGCTTATAAAACTCAAACACTGCTAAATCGAAGTGCAACCAACAATCCCGTCTACAGTGAACAAGGAAGTGTCAGACACTGCAACCAGCGGTAAACGTGGCACTGTGACAGATGTGTACAGACCTAGTGACACGCTGCAGTTCTTATTCGATGCGAAGCAGGAGACTAAGCACACCTACATCACGGACAGACAAATGCGCCAACTGATCGACCAGTACGCAGACGCCAACGGCTGCATCTCTAAGACTAACCCCCGAATGCTGGGTATGTTTTAGCGTTTAGGGTTTTGGGTTAGGGTTTTTAGGGGTTTCGCTGCAATTAGTAGTACGTAGAATGACTCTGCGTCTAAATGTACGGGACTTAACCTTCCACCAATCATGACACCCTGTTTGTATTGGGGTCTCAGGGTTAGAAACAAGAAACAACCCGATTGAGTGGTTGGTAGTTATTTTCCAACTTTTGTTCTAGTATTTGAGTTTTAATTTGTCGTGTCTAAGTGCAGATACAAAGTATTTTCCATTCAGTCCTATTTTGTCTTATTTTCCCATTCGTGTCCTATTATTTATTTGATCGTCTTTCCTTTCCATCCATGTCCTACTGTTTTCATTGATGCCCTATTGTTTGCATTCACCTATTTCGTTCCTTCATATACAAAAAGTATGTGATCCCTGGTTGGGTAAGCTGACCAACCAATTAGAGATCGCTCGAGACGAAATTACCAATTTAGCCGTACAGAAGTGTCACAAGTACCATCAGGTCACCGCAGCCGATGGCTCCACAACCATACGGTATGCGCTGAGCACTGCTGAATATTGTGTTCTATTTCTGCCACATTAAACCCTAAACCCTAAACCGTAAACCCTCATCTCATGAAGACCTAAACTCTACCGAAGTCTTTGAGTGGTCATTAGCTTCTGAAATGGGACTATGCTACTAAATCCTATTCGATGAGGGCGTGTGTGGTCAATATTAACACATATTATCACTTTAGTGTATATACGTGGCACACATCTCATATCACCAATCATACTTTTATGCTTGTAGGCATTTGTATTTTTCGCTGTAGTGATCTTGTTTGTTCACAGGTTTGTTTCATATAGTTACAGCTATGTCGAGATATTTCCAAACAATCGGAGACATTATTGCACATATATAACTTGATAAATTTACATGCATACGAATATTCAATCTAGGAGAGGTCTACATATGCCCATATATATATAAGACAACAAATAGTTGCTTTGCATACATATATACATCATCCCTAATTATGTATATATATATATATATATATATATATATATATATATATATATATATATATATATATTATATATAATTATGCATATATATGCATATATATATATATATATATATATATATATTATACATATATATTATTATTATTATATATATACATATATTATATATATTATTATATATACGTATGTGCATGCATGCATGTATGCATATATATACATATTAATATTTTTTTTTTATTATTTATTATTATTATGTATATATATTATACATATATGTATTATATATATATATAATGCATATATGTGCTGTATGCGGTGTTGGTATGTATGTATTATACGCATACATGTATTGTATGCATGTATGTGTATATATATTATTACATATTATTATTATGCCATTATATATATATTATTATATATATACATATATATTACATACAACATAATGCAAGCATGTCATGCATCCATGTGCCGACGTGATGCGTGTACATCCTGCGTCCGTGTGCATGTCCATGTCCGAGTCCTGCAAAACATGTATAAATATTATTATTGTTGCGTATGTTATATGCATATTATTGTATTATTATTACATATATTATTAATATTATTATATGTTATTATATTATATATTGTATATATTAACCATATTATTGAGTTGACATATATATATATATATTATATTAATAATATATATATATATGTATTATTATATATATATTATATATAACCCATATTAACCCACATAATAATAATAAAACGTATATATATATATATATTATTGGCATATTATAATATATTATATATATATATATAATGTATGTACATGTACGTATGTATGTGTATGTGTATATGTATATATATATATATATGTATATATGTATATATATATATATATATATATATATATATATAAATATATATATATATATATATATATATATATATATATATATATATATATATTATGTGTGTGTGTGTACAAATATTCTTACAGTACAAGTTGAGCGTACATGTGGCTTTTGATTAACAAAGCTATCATATGATATACGTAAAGTGCACTCCGATCGATTTTTTTTAAAAAACTTGTCCAGTATTCCGCCCATACTTGGCTGTCTCGTTGTTTACGTAACTCTTTCCAAAATCGGTTATTTTTTACTCTCAACAAAGTACTATCAAAGCGAGATTTCTGTGTAAATGATTATTTAGATATACGCGTGTAGAGAGTATCCATACTGACGCATGCACAGACCCAGTTGTATGTGTTGACGCGGCTGTATTGGAAGAATGTTGATTCCCATCCGTTAATCAACAAACTTGTCTACACTATACATTCATATACAGAAGACGTGCAGTGCAGTTCTCAGGGACTTGACTTTAGATTGCCGTTGCATACATACACGTATATGTAGTAATGTGGTATAACTAAAGTACATCTATACCGTTGCATACATACATGTATATGTGATAATGTGATATAGCTAAAGTACATCCTTACCGTTTCATACATACACGTATATGTGGTAATGTGGTATAATTAAAGTACATCCATACCGTTGCATACATACATGCATATGTGATAATGTGGTATAACCAAAGTACAACCATACCGTTGCATACATACGCGCATATGTGATAATGTGGTATAACTAAAGTACATCCATACCATTGCATACATACGCGTATATGTGATAATGTGGTATAACTAAAGTACATCCATACCATTGCATACATACACGTATATGTTATAGTTTGGCATAACTGAATACAACTACACCGTGAGTGCGTATGTATATCACTTTCGCGTCGAGCTACTCGACGTTCATTCGGATGTTCATTTTGTCCACAACGCACAGGAAAGGAGCCTTCAAACCAATAGAGATAATCATAGAAAAGCGCATGGGCACAAAGGTATGAATCGCAAACAATTCACCTGCAAGTCATAACTAGTCCTCCTTTGTATGATGACTGAAGTGTTTGTAAATGGCTGGAGTATTTGTATATAGTTGAAGTGTTAGTATAAGGCTGGAGTATTTGTATATAGTTGAAGTGATTGTATATAGTGTGTTTGTATATAGTTGAAGTGTTTGTATGGAGATATGTACTACTGTGTTGGTTATGTTGTCTGTCTCGTTTGTTTGCGGTGACCGTGTGTCTAGCTAGTTATTGTTTAATTGTACCATGTCTTCCTCACCTGTTGTGATCTGATGTGTTCTATCTCTTATTTCTATCCCAACATCTCTCGATCGCATTACGATGCCTTCGTACAGCAATACAATACATTCACACGCAGTGTGTTGTCTTAGTCTTCTCTCGTGTGGTGTGATAGTGTTGTCTGAGTCTTCTCCCGTGTGCTACTGTTGTCTGAGTCTTTTCTGTTGCGATATCGGCTGCTGTGACCCTGACTGCCATGGCTCACTCGTTTCTTGTGTGATATGCTACTTGCGTCAGATGAGTGACTTGTTTTACACTTGCATGTACCTCAGCCCTGTGGCTATTGCTCTGGGGTTTTTTATTTGTTTTATTTATTTTATAAATTAGGTCAATTATTGCTCTGGGGTTTCTTATTTATTTTATTTGTTGTATAAATCAGGTCATTGAAGCTCTTCACGTGCACGATTTGATGATTGCTTGCTTCTATTCACTCTATGTGTATCATACACTCCTCTCATCTATTGATAAATTGTACAACTAAATATCATTATCTTTTTAAATAATTTATTGATAGACAATAAAACTAAATATCACTTTCTTGTCTTTGATTGATAGATAGTAAAACTAAATATCATTATCTTGCCTTTGATTGATAGATAACTCAAACTATCGTCCTATTTTCATCTATTGATAGATAATATCGCTCCTTGCTACTTATTGATAGATGGTGACGCTGATTCGGAATCTGAAGCCGTTTGAGATACCGTTAGCAACATTTGTGAAAGAGATCTCCAATGCAATGGCAAGCAGTGCTACAGGTAACATTCATCCCATCCGCACCACCGTGAGAACTGACATCAGGCACTCTCCCCGTTGCAGTTGATATGTAGGCTGGTTAGATTGGGTGTGGTTGTGTGATTGCTGAACCTGTGTTTGGTCATTTGCAAGGGATTGTCGATGTGTAGAGCTGGTCTTGTTGTTGTGAGCACACCTCTTGTATACAGTCACACGGTTTTCAAACGGAATGACGACTATCCGCCATTAAAGACCTGATGCTCGGTCCATTCGTCTTTCTTGCACACGATGGATTTGGCAAACGGTTTAGTCAGCGGTGTGTGCCGACAAAAGACTTTCACGCACGTCTTATTGCGTAGAGCTCAATCGTGTGGCCCACCCACCTCAGTCAGCTATGTGAGTTGTCGGCCTAAACAAAGTCCGCTTTGCATCTGCAACTACGTTGTTCCGTGCTCTATGGTGCATATGTATCAGTGCACTCATTACACATACACATACAAATATATGTACTTTTACATGTACATGTATACAAGTATATGTATTACAAGTATATGTACATGTACAAGTACAGACATGTAATTACTATATATTTATATATATATATGCCCACGGGAGTTTACCATGTATCTTCAAGCTTTATAGCCCTAAACCCTAAATCCTAGAATCAGAGCGGTTCACCTACTAACGTCGTCATGTACTGCACGCTTCAATCGCCCCAGTCCAACCCAATCCAAGCGCCGCAGGTGGAGAGCAAGAGATCCTAGTACAAGGCAACGCCTCTACGCAGGTGGGTATCGGAGGGTTTGTTTTTTCTAGGGCATACGAGTAGGTCCCAGAAAAGCGTGTACTGAATAATTGAATATACAAGTGCCTACTGAGAAATTGAATTCACATGGCGTCGTATCAAGGGAAAGGAGTGTAAAATACAACTATCAAGCATATAAATGCATATCATAAAACAAACATATATATATACATGATAAATTAAACATATATATACACAACATAAAACAATCATAGACATACATATCATAAACAAACATGTACATACACCCCATAAACAAACACATACATACACATCATAAAACAGACATACATACATATCATATGCACACGCATACATACATATCATAAGCACACATATACATACACATAAAACAGACATATACATACACATCATAAGCACGCACATACATACACGTCGTAAATAAACATATACATGCACATCTTATCAGCTATGACTATACAGAAGACTGTCGCGTGTGTGGTGGTGAGTTTTAAAATGAGATGCGAAACGATGTCTTCGCATTATAACCATATTGCGTCATGTCCAGATTTTCTCTTGTTGATCGCAGGATGGTGATTCAGTGATCCTAATTGGTCGGTTTTCTCATTCGCATGACTTCGTTTGATTTTCTTTTCTTTTATTTTCTTTTCTTTTGTTTTCTCTTGTTTCTACTTTTATTTATGTTAATTGGATTGTTTGTTCCACTACCACCTTTGCACCTTCAGTTTAATTTATCGCACCATAGACAGTACATTCGAGATCGAGCTCTCATTTAGCACGCTTTATAAGCGAGTATACTCCCCACGTGCTTGTATACGTTCCTTAAGCACCAAACCCCTCAAACTCTAAATAAAACCCTAAAACACTAAACCCACAATTTTTTTTTTGTTTTTTGGGTGCAGGCCGTCAAGTTGCTCTCCGAGAACTATAGGGTCGACAAAAAGGTATTTTGGAGCGCTTTTACCCTCTCCCCAATTCTTATTTTATTCTGAAATCTAGTGGTCGCTTATTGCACTTGTGTACTCGAACAGTTTCGATTCCAAACAAACTAGGTCATGCGGCGATAAAGGTTGCTTGTGTTTACGGGTCTGTCGATGATTTAAGAATGTCTTGTGCACACACGCTACTGCTGATTATATAAGACATACGCACTTTTCTGATTATATCATACGCACACACACTTGCGGGTTATATCGTACATACACACACTGCGGAATATATCGTACACTCGTACACTGCTGATTGTATCATACAAACATATATCTGCTGATTGCATTATGCACACACATACTGCTGATTGTATTATGCACACATATACTGCTGATTGTATTATAAACATACATACTCCTGATTGTATTATGCACACACATACTGCTGATTGTATCATGCACACATACTGCTGATTGTATTATGCACACACATGCTGCTGATTGTATCATGCACGCACATACTGCTGATTGTATTATGCACACACATACTGCTGATTGTATCATGCACACTCATACTGCTGATTGTATTATACACACACATACTGCTGATTGTATCATGCACACATATACTGCTGATTGTATTATGCACACACATACTGCTGATTGTATTATAAACATACATGCTGCTGATTGTATCATGCACACACATACTGCTGATTGTATTATGCACACACATACTGCTGATTTAGTATAAACATACACACTGCTGATTGTATTATGTACACACATACTGCTGATTGCATTATGCACACATATACTGCTGATTGTATTATGTACACATATACTGCTGATTGTATCATGCACACACATACTGCTGATTGCATTATGCACATATATACTGCTGATTGTACTATGCACACATATGCTGCTGATTGTATTGTGCACACATATACTGCTGATTGTATTATGCACACATATACTGCTGATTGTATCGTACGCACACACACTACTTTTGACTGCTGTGTTTATAGAAAGATAGAAATCGACTGCGATTGGTCGTATTGGTCGCACAGTCTATGTCATGTTCTGCTTTACTGCTTTGTGAGCATGGAGCCATTCATTCATTGACATGTATTGAACTTCCTTTGGCAGCATGTGAGCATTGTGAATAAGTCCGGCGCCAAAGGCAAGAAGAAGAAATGAAGCGAGCGAAGAATACGTAGAACGTAGACGCTACAATACACGAGGCGACTAATATCAGACCCACCAGAAATGCGCAAAGTAAATATAGTCACACGGTCACTGTCACTGGAATAATCACAACTCATCATACACTCAGTAGTCAAGTCGTGTTGTAAAGGCTAGCAACTGTTTTTATTCTGTATCAGGATATGTGATTCTATTCTGAATTATGATAAGCTTTTGTTCTCTAAATTGGGATATGCCTGTACGTTCTGAATTGCGATATACTGTTCTATTCTAAATTCGATGTACCTTTGTATTCTGAATTAAGATGTGCTTTTGTATCAAGAAGTAGGATATACTTTTGTGCTGAATTAGGATCTACTTTTCTATTCTGGATTCAGATATATTGCTGTATTCTGAATTGAAACCTACTGTTGTATACTGAAATAGTATACTTTAGTGCCTTCTGAATTGGTATACAGGTTTGTTTCTGAATTGTGATGTATTTTTGTATTCTGAACTAGGGCATGCGTTTTTATTCTGAATCAGGATATACATTTGTATTCTGAATTGGAATATACTTGGGTATTCTAATTCAGCATACTTAATTATCAATATTTTTATATATATTTTCGATAACCCGTCCCTGCCCGCGTACTACGGCTGGCCGCTGCCGTCACAGACTGTCCAAGAACGTCTGTGGCATAAGTAGTGTGACTGTGTTGCCCATCCTCACGAACACCCACAATTGCACCACAGAAGTCAGAGCCATCAGAAGACACACTAGCACCATGCACGATGTCACATAACCGTTGATCTGTAGCACGTTTATGGGTGGGGGTTGTGCTGTGTCTACCGATGTCTGCGGGGCGATTAAGTGTAGGATGCGTTAATCGTCGGATATGATTGGAAGATGTACGTGGTAGGATGAATTGATACTCATGGAAAGAGAGTGGACATACTGACATGATTTCCAAGAACTGCGATGTCTTGGGGTTGAAGCGCCATTAGTATCAATGGACTATGAACGGTCTCTGCACCAGTGGAATGGTTTAGGATTTAGGGTTTAACACATCTCATCGTAAATTTACATTCCCAGAAATGCACGCACGCGCTGATATGATAGTGTAGTGCTCTTGGTTGTAATGCTGGTCACTCATTCCGACTACAAGTGAAGCAATATGTACGAATCATGCGTAGAAACAGGTACCATGTAATTGTAATACGCATGAACAGAATTTAAGGAGTACAATGTAAAGGATACATGCGTAGAAATAACAGGTACAAAGTAATTGTAGCAGGCATAAAGTGCATATACGAAGTACAATGCAAATAAGAAATAAAAGGTACAAAGTAATTGTAACGAGCACAACAAGAATATAAGGACTACAATGTAGATAAGAAATAACAGGTACAAAGTGAATGTAGCACGCATAAGGTGAATAAATACGAGTACGTTATGAATATAGCAATCACACTAGTAGAAGGTAAATCTGACAAGTAGAAAGCACGTATAGAAAGTACAACGTTAACAGAACCATCGTGCTTGCTTAAGCGTGTACACGAATGTGTGCATGTCTGTGTTTAGTATGCGTACCTTCTTGTCGTTGAGCAGCATGTGTCTGGTGCGTGACCACTTCCGCCTGCGAACAAACGATCCGTTAGACGCATCTGACGCCCACACCTTATCCCAGAAACTAAACGCATACTATGAGAAGAGAAACACATTGGGAATGTAAGTGGCTAATTAACGCCAGATGTGACTATCCCGTAAACAGTGGGTGTCACTTAGCAACTAGACGCATACTATGAGCAATGAGAAGACAAACACAATAAGAATGTAACTGTTTAGTTGACGCAAAGGACACAATCCCACAAACAATATATATATATATATATATATATGAATGCATATGTATGTATGTTTGCATGTATGTATGTATGTATGTATGTATGTATGTATGTATAAGAACGTAACTGTTTAGTTGACGCAAAGGACACAATCCCACAAACAATATATATATATATATATATGAATGCATATGTAGATATGTTTGCATGTATGTATGTATGTTTGTATGTATGAATGTATGAATGTATGTTTGTATGTATATATGTATGTATGCATACATGCAAGCATACATGCATGTATGTATGTATGTATGAATGTATGTATGTATATATGTATGCATGTATGTATGTATGTATGTATGTATGTATGTATGTAGATATATATATATATATATATATATATATATATATATATATATATATATATATATATATATATATAATATAATATATATATATATATATATATATATATATATATACCACTGTATCCTAACACTATTGTGGATGGCATGTATCCACTGCAATTTTTATCCAACTTATCCATACACATATTCCTCGTAAAAGCAAAATTTGCCATGCACATGCGTCAAGGCGCACTTGAGATCTTCGTGACAGAGTATTTGAACGAACAAACTACAAACGAGCACAAACACCATCTAACAATACAATCGGTACATATAAACACCAAGCAATACAATCGGTACATATAAATACCAAACAATACAATCGTTAGATATAAACCTTAAACCTTTACGGCACTATGCTTACGTATCCCGTGGACACGATGTGCTACACAGATATACCATTCGAATATCCATACACAAACATAATAAAAGGAACATTACACAATAAATGTGCACTGTAGTAGTGCACATTCATACCCATACACATAAAAATCAGGAATAGACAATATGAATAAACATGTTAAAATCAACAATAGCCATGGTAGTACACCCACCCGTCACAGGAAGAACACCCATGTTTACAGATGTGGCTACGCTGGCCAAGCACATTCCTGTTTGCCTGGGCACACTCGTGCTGCGCCCGTGTTAACTCCCTATGTTAATTCACCTGCTAACACCCCTGTTAACACACTATTTACACCCCGGTTGACCCCCCGGTCAACACCCTTGTCAACACGCCTACTAACACCCCTGTTAAAACCCCTATTAACACCCCTGTTAACACTTCTATTAACACCCCTGTTAACACGCCTATTAACACCCCTGTTAACACCCTTGTTAACACCCCTGTTAACACCCCTGTTAACACCCCTATTAACACTCCTATTCACGCCCCTGTTAACATCCCTATAAACACCCCTGTCAACATCCCTGTTAATATCCTTGTAAACACCCTGTCAGTCAGTGTGTGCGCTCACCTGCCAGTCGTCCACCATCCAGTCGGCCTTCCACTTCCACCCCATGGGAATCTTAAAGTCGTCGCTGGAGGGCACGGGCTCTCCTTCGGCATTGCTCCACTCGCCTCGTTTGTCCACATATGGAATCAGCCAGTTCACAGAGAACCCGCCCACAAGACCAGACCTACACAACCAACGCATGACGCAGGCCGTCACTCAACTGAGTCTGTGCACTCTGCGTGCATGGCGTTTGTGCTAGCGTTGTTGATCACAGGTGTTCAGCGGCTGGTGACTGGCTGTGTTGTGTGCGTCTGGACGGTTTGTGGTATACTGACTGCTGTCCGCGTGTGTGAGGTGCATGTGTGTTTCTGATTTAGGGACTGTGGGTTGCCCACTAGACCATTCACACATCTCAACTGATATTTAATTTCACACATTCGTTGCGCTCACAGGACAGCCGAGTCCTTCTATTCATTTTTCGAGTGCACTTGACATATTTATTCGATAGTTATAAGACCACTACTTTAGATAAGGTGACATATCCAGTAAATAGTAATATGACCTATTAGGGCTATAGAGATTTTAAGACACTGTGCTATGACGCCTACAATGTTCATACATCCCCCACTCACTCACCACTTATTGCGGGACATACAATCTGTGATAGCGGGACATGCAATCTGTGATATTGGGACATGCAATCTGTGATAGCGGGACATGCAATCTGTGATAGCGGGACATGCAATCTGTGATAGCAGGACATACAATCTGTGATAGCGGGACATGCAATCTATGATAGCGGGACATTCAATCTGTGATGGCGAGACATGCAATTTGTGATAGCGGGACATGCAATCTGTGATAGCGGGACATGCAATCTGTGATAGCAGGACATACAAACTGTGATAGCGGGACATGCAATCTATGATAGCGGGACATTCAATCTGTGATGGCGAGACATGCAATTTGTGATAGCGGGACATGCAATCTGTGATAGCGGGACATACAATCTGTAATAGCGGGACATGCAATCTATGATAGCGGGACATGCAATCTGTGATAGCGAGACATGCAATCTGTGATAGCGGGACATGCAATCTGTGATAGCGGGACATGCAATCTGTGATAGCGGGACATGTAATCTGTGATAGCGGGACATGGTTGTCCCCTGCACACACCTGTGGTTGTCGTGGATGGCTTACCTTTGGTTCTCGTAGATGGCTTCGTCGTACTCGGCCACAGTGCCGTCGCTTGTCTCGACAATTCTCAGTTCACCCTCGGTGTTCTTGTCCGCTTTTTCACTCGCGCTGCTCTTGAGACTGCCATCGGCGTCGTTGACTGTGTCAGTGGTGCCTTTGGCATATGTGCGCATGCATGGGATGTTGGATGAATGGGATGTTGGATCAATGTTGAATGATTGATATTTCAGTGGTACCTTTGGCACATGGGTGCATGCATGGGATGTTAGATAAATGGGACGTTAAAGGATGTTGAATGATTGTTATTTAGTCGCAATGGTGGATGGCCACGACACAAACTGGCAGCACAGGCGATGTGGTGAGTGAGAGGACGGGAAGACCGTTGTACTCTGGGTAGCCACAAGTGAGATAGACATGGCCAGCAAGCGATGTGGGAGAGTAGTGATGCAGGGGGGTATGGTTGTGGTAGAGTTATAGGGTTTTTTCAAGTCACTTGATTTTAGGTATTAGGGTTTAGGGTTTTTAGGGTTTACTGAATTTCCCCGCCCCCCTAAAAAAAGCTGCAAAGACGACGTACAGCGAACGGAGACGCCGATGTTGTTACAGATCAGTCGAAAATATATAACTATTTATATGCGACAGTATGCAGGCACGTGAGGAGAACGATACTATTAGAAGCGCAACCCCATAGACCGAAGCCACGCTCATGAACTACACACAGATAAACGTTATATGTACACACGCATGCCTACAGTGGAAGTTGTCCTCAAACGCATACGCGTATGCGAAGGTAGCACACTAGCTCAATAACAACCCCTTCACGCACATCGTCACGAACGGATGGCCTGTCCATTCGACCAATGTGCGTTAAAAAAAAATTGCATCTGCCCTATTGCATTTCAGTAACACACTCAGAATCTTGCCCACACACAGCCACTTCAGACCACGCAAACACACCTCCATCCACAAAACAGAACCACTCCTCTATGCACACCATCACCCCACACATCCATCCATGCACATCACCAACCCACACCTCCATAGACCCCATACCCATGTCTGCCGTGTACGATATCTTTGTGCTTGAGCCATCGGGTGAACGCCTGCCCAATGGTCGTAAGCTCTTGTGTTTGTGTGTAGCCTTGTCGTGGAATATGGTTGTGTCGTCGTCGTCGTCGGTGTCTCTGTCACTGTCTGATGCCGCCGGTGTGGTGTCTGAGTCGTTGTGGCCATTTGGCTGCATACAGATGTGAGTATTAATGAGAGCATTACAGTTAATGAGAGTGATACAGTTAATGAAAGTATTACAGTTAATGGAAGTATTGTGTTGGTGAGCTGTTGGCGTGTGTGTGCATGTATGTGTGTGTGTGTGTGTGTGATCGTTAGTTCGTATATACACACACACATATATATATATACATATATATATATATATATATATATATATATATATATCAACCTTTCTTGCTCCCTTGAAACCTTTCATATTGGTGGTGCTGTGGTTACCCAGGAGGTGATGCTATCATATCTCGCGTGACATTCGTTTAATTATACACAGCGAAGGGATAACAACTAAGTGCGTCTCTCACTCGCTGCACGCGCACACTTCCTCCACCCATTCATAATCTTTCAATCGAACACAGCCACCTAACTCACATCCTCTGAATCACACAAAGCCACCAAACTCCCATCCACTACTAATCCCACACGGCCACAGTGGCTCTGGGCACTTGCTTACCCCTTGTGCTCCCCCATATGTGGCAAGGCTGTGCGGCTGCTCGACAATCGTTTTCGTGCCCTTCCGCGACTTCGGCTCTGTGCGGGTACGCAAACATCGAGGCTGAGTGAGCAGTACCATAGAGGCTGAGTGAGCAGTACAATAGAGGCTGAGTGAGCAGTCCATAGAGGCTGAGTGAGCAGTCCATAGAGGCTGAGTGAGCAGACAGGGTGTGCAGTGATGCCCGTTAGGAGCGAACAGACGATATGCGCAGCTGTGGTTTAGCAACGTCGACAGTGACGATTCCTCTGTGGGCCGAATGTAGTGAGTGGTAGACGCAGCTCAGCGGGTGGGGCTCAGTGTTTTGAGTGCACCTGTGGACTGTGGTCGTTAGATATTGCGTTGTCGTGGTGTGGATAAGGCTCCCCACTCGCATGCCATGTAAAATGCATGCATGCATGTGTACTCGCATGTAGAATGCATGCATGCATGTGTACTCGCATGTAGAAGGCATGCATGCATGTGTACTCGCGTGTATAACGCATGCATGCATATATACTCGTATGTAGAATGCATGCATGGATGTGTACTCGCATGTAGAATACATGCATGCATGTGCACTCGCATGTAGAATGTGTGTAATCATATCTCGATATAGGACCACTAAAGTAATGTGACGTCCAATTATTAGTGATAGCACATCTACCAACACGCCTCTCTGCGGTTTAGTAATGATGTCAAGGCAAGCAGCTGTGATATCTATAACTGTGCAGTCGTTGCATGCGGATGTATACACCCCTTGTATTTTATCCCCACCTACCCCTTTACCTACACCTACGATCAAACATGCACACTTACCTACTTCTTTATCAACACCTACGATCAAACATGCACACTTACCTACCCCTTCACCTACACTTACGATCAAATATACACACTTGCCTACCCCTTTACTAGTACACGAGACCTCTACCCCTCGTCTGCCACGATGGTACACACCTACGCACATTGGTATGCGAGAATCCCCACTACTTGTACCTACATGCATGCATACATATATATATACCTAGATGCTTGCACACACGTATACATCCACCCCCACATACCTACATGCATACATACATACATGAATCCACCCCCACATGCCTACATGCAAAAATACATACATGCATCCACCCCCATATACCTACATGCATGCACACACATGTACATAAACCCAAACATACCTCCAGTGGAACGTGTGCCCGTGGTCTGACTGTGTTGTCTGTCTGTGGCGGGGTCTCTGTTGTTGTGTGTGTTGTTGTTGTGTGATTGGTTGTTGAGTGCGTTATTCCTTTGCCTGTTGTTGGGCTGTGTCTGTGTGCTGTGGTTGTGTGCATAGTCGTCCTGTGCGTGGTCTGGCACAAACTTGGCATGTACCACTCCCAACGCTTTCATCCGCTGGAAAACGGACTCAGTCAGCTTCACTGTAAGATGAAAGTATATGTATAACGCCAATGGTCAGATGCACCGCTCACGCTTATTATCGAAGCAGTGCAAATGAGGAATCTAGACCCTGCCAATGATTGTGGAGTGTGCATTTGTAATATACGAACATACTGTGGACTATAATCGAGCGGACCGCATAATACACGATAGAATTGAGCGCTGTGAATACGCATTCTATGAGCTGTGGGGCTATAAGTGAGATGGTGTGGGCAATAGCCAAGCAGTCAAATGTGCCTCGCAGAATATGTGCAGTCTCGCGCATAGACTGTGCGAATGATGAGAGATGCGCTCTATCAGTATTGAGTTGCAATATAGACACAGCGTAAGGTGGAGCCAAACGCAGCGTACACAATGAGATACACAAAGCACACGATGACCACACACACGCGCCAGAAGCACTCGCACGTCGAATTATTAGCCAAAGAATGGCAGCATCACGAATGTGATAGACACGGAACTATGGAGACGAATGTCACATGTCAAGGCCAATGAATGTCACATGTCAAGACAATGCAAATAAAAACATAAAGCACTGGCACTTCCTGCCATCCACATGCTGTGATGCGCAACAGTACCGTCGTCATTGAATGCAAGCTTCCGCACATACAGGCGCTTGCGCACTGAGGTGGCCTCGGTCTCTGTCTTCGTCCACGATGTGGTTGACCAGCCAGTGCCGTACCGTCAGGGGCTGAGAAAATACTGTCAGGGGTTGGTCAGGAGGTGATTGTGCAGTACTGTCGGGGCGGTTGTGAAGTACTGTCAAGAGGAAGGTTGTGAAGTATTGTCAGGGGCTGGTTGTGAAGCATTGCTCAGGGTAGTTGCAGCACTGTCAGGAGTGGTTGTGAAGCACTGTCAGGGGGGTTGTGCAGCACCGTCAAGGGATGGTTGTGAAGCATTGATCAAGAAGGGGCAGTATTGTCGGGCGGTTGTGAAGCACTAGCAGAGGGTGGTTAGCAGCACTGTCGGGGTGGTTGCGAAGCACTGTCAAGGGATGGTTGTGAAGCATTGATCAGGAGAGGGGGGGCTGTGCAGCACCATCGGGGCGGTTGTGAAGCACCGTCAGGGGGGTGGTTGTGCAGTACTGTCGGGGTGGTTGTGAAGTACTGTCAGGGGTGGTTGTGCAGTACTGTCGGAGTGGTTGTTAAGTACTTTCGGGGTGGTTGTTAAGTACTGTCAAGGGGATGGTTGTGAAGTATTGTCAGGGGGGTGGTTGTGAAGTGCAAGTAGTTGGTGATTATGAACAAACTATCACTTGACCAGCAGCTCAGCCATACCCCAATAAAAAGCAAAAATGGGGACAGGCACTTGGAGACAATCTGTTCAATAAGTCTCGGAGGAGTGGCTAACAATACAGAGTCAACTGAGTTGCAGGTGAGGAGGTGCTCGTGTGTGTGCACGACTCTATCCACAGCAAACCGCTCACAACTGGTCGGCCCAGCCGCAGACTACTGGATTATTGTGGTTCAAATTCAATACAGTTAATCAACTACATTAAATTGCAATTGTTCAACCACATTTATTCAACTATAGTTATTCAATTGCAATTATTCCAATACTGCTGTTCAAATACGGTTATTCAGTTACAATGATTCAACTTAAGTTATTCAAATACGAATACGAATCACAGTTATTCAAGTACAGTTATTTAATTACAGCAATCGGCTACATTTAAGTATTAAATTATTCATTGACAGCTATTCAATTACAGTCATTCATTGACAGATATTCAATTACAGTTATTCATTGACAATTATTCGATTACAGCCAGTCATTGACAGTTATTCAATTACAGTTATGTATGCAAATGCAATTATTCAATTACACTTTTATTCCATTGCAGTTATCCAACTGCAGCCATTCCATTACAGTTATTTAAATACAGTTATTCAATTACACTCGTTCAAATACAATTATTTAAATATAGTCATTCAAATGCAATTATTCAATTAAAGTTATTCAATTACAGTTATCCAAATACAGTCACTCAAATACAGTCATTCAATTTAAAGATAATTACAGTCATTCAACTTAAAGTATTCAACTACAGTTGAAAACAAGGAAGAGAGCCACGACTGAACATTTCGATCACACCAAACAATTGATGGGAAAGTGGACCTTTCAGACAACAAGAGAAGTGCAAAACCACTTGTCACGAACAAATCCCCGGCCCAAATGGGCCACTCGAAAACAGAACAACTGCAAATGAATGCACGCGTCAGTGACAGCAGGTACACAACCAGTGCACACGCGGACAAGGGCAACGCAATCCATTACCAAATGAACCAATCATGTGGCGAATACAGGAGGCCGTACACAGGCAGGCCCTGTCAAGGTACGCCTATGCCACACAAAAAAAAATTCATAAAACACGACCGCAGAAGCCTAGAAGGTCTCGTGGATTTGTACAGCTCAACAACAAAACTGGTATGTGCTTGGGTTGTTTAAGACCAACATTTACCTGCCAGCCCAGGTCATCTCCGCTATTGCCCGCGTGAGGCATTCGCCAAGGGGTCCCCCAGAGAAACCCGGTTGGCAACTCCAACTCTGTGCATACACGGAAACGATGACCGGTGAGATACACATATTGGAGGACCATAAACACAGCCCTCAATGCATGGCTATTGAATCTCACAATCTCGCCTGCGTTGACTATGTCTCCTTGTGCATGTTGGCTGATAACTGTGCCGCCGGCGTAATCGGCAAATGTGCACTCAATTACTTGTATGGAGCGCTGAATGAAAGAAACAGAGCGAGACACAAATAGAGAGATTCGACAATAGCATGGTATATCCAAAGCAAAAGTTCGAGGTTCCAAAAAAACGAACACCAATATTATATTACCCTAAGGTTCCCATGTAAGTAGAAGACTATCTGAGGTAAATCAGTGCCACTTCAAAACGTGAATGTATATGAACAAATATACAATACAATAGTAGGGTACCTAAAAATACCAGAAACACTTGCATTCGGCTTCAGATACTCAATACAACATGAAATGACATGTACCACTAAGAATATAAGTGTACGTGGGTATATATATATAAATATACAAACAAGTAGACATACTTATATATATATATATATATATATATGTATGTATTTATAATAGAAACAAGTATATATGTATATATATATATATACGTGTGTGTGATATTGTGCGCGTGTGCGTGTGTGTGTGTATTGTGTGTGCGTGATGTGTGTGACATGTATGTATTATTGTGTGCATGTGTGTATTGATATGTATTATGTATATATATATATATATATATATATTATTATATATATATGTATATATATATATATATATATATATATATATTATATATATATATATATATATATTATAATATATATATAATATATATATGTATATATTATTATTATTATATATATATATATTATATATATATATATATATATATATATATATATATATATTATATATATATATATATATATATATATTATTATATATATATATATTACAATGTATACATTACATACATACGTATGTATGTGTGTATCTGTGTGTGTGTGTGTGCGTGCGTCTCTGTTTTTCTGTGTGTGTGTGAGAGAGAGAGAGAGATATGTGAGTGTGTGTCTATTTGCGTCTGTCTCTATATGCGTCTGTTTGCATACGTGTGTGTGCATGTGTGTGTGTGTGTGTGCGTTTGTGTGTGTGTATGTGTATGTAAACGAGTGTGTGTGTCTCTGTGTGTGTGTAGGTGTGTGTATGCATATATATATATATATTATACATATGTATCTATATATATATAGAAGCATATACATAATATATATATATATATATAAGCATATACATATATATATATATATATATATATATATATATATATATATATATATATATATATTCACTCTCCTCGAATACCTGTATCTTCGTGTTGTTGCCCGTAATCGTCCACTAAGCCTTCTACGGTTACCCATTGTTTCTGACTGGATATCTCCTGCTTCTCTCTAAGTCTGATTTCATATCCCACAGGACTGAACTCATTTTCATCCACAGAGTCATTTTTCTCCGACATAGCTAATTTTATTGTGTGCTTCAAATGTTAAGTAAGTACTGCTAAGTCACCTATACATATATCATGAGTTCGTGTACATACAAGATACGCAGTGTAGCTAAACAGAAAGAATACATATCGTTGTCACTTTTAAAGTATGACATAAATACGTGATTCGTACATACATATTTACTTGACTAAGTTCACTTTCTCTCTCATTCGATTGGTCGTTCTCCAAACAACTTTTTTTTGTTTCTTTGTGCGTTTTTATTGGCGGAATGTAACATCTCAGCCTGAGTGACAGGCCGGGGCTGGGGCCCTGGGCCTGACGGCCGGGGTGTTGGCACTTAACCGTTGTGTGGCGGGTGAGGCTGTGGCTCAGTGGCTGTATTTTTATTAGTATTTACCGCTGTAGGTGTGTGGGCCTGCGATGTGTGAGACTGGGGGTTGGGTCTGGACTCTGGTGTTCAGTATCAGTATTTATTTATTTTTTATAATATAGGACTATGGGGCTGGCCGCTGTGCTCATTGCCTTCTTTTATTATAAATATTACGTCTTATTTTATATTTAAAATACATACCCGGATATTACCGCCGCTGCCGTGTCGTGGCGGCGTGGCCCCTGCCCCCTGGCTCAGGGTCAGAGTGTCCAGGACTTTACTCCAGAGCCCAGTTCATCTACTATTTAGTGACTAATAGTGAGTCATAGACTGAAGACGCTGGACCCACTCGGAAGTTCAGAACTGAAAACTGAGAAGCCACTGAAATCCAAACTCGTGTCTATATTTGACATTGTTGACATTTGACATTTATAATTTCAGAAACTTTAGAGTTTGGGACCTTCAGCTTCACTGCTTCAGGCCTTCTCGAAGTTCTCAGGCTTTCAGCCTTGATTTTGTTTTTATTATAACACGAAAACGACACACGGTATTGTTTTCAAAGTATGTATTGTGGTCACATGAATAGTCACTACTAATCTTGTGTATTTTAATAATTATATGTAATAGAAGCAGCCAGAACGGTGTATTACCAAACTCTCCAGGATGAGTTCACACGTATGACTTTCCATGTACACCCAACTGAACCATCAGGCTGCAGCAGCCGGCAAAACAGCGAAACAGTGGGCACGTCGTATACCGCGTGTCTTGTACAAAGCTGCAGCATGCGTTGCAATCTGCTGTATCTTGGTATTCTCTCAGTTCAGCAGCAATATTACCAGTTACCCAACTCACTTTGTAGCCCCGCGTAGTCCCACCGAAGCCAACATTTCGCCACCCAAACGAGCGCTTGCCATGACCTGCCCTAGTAGAGAGACCGCAGAGCACCACCCACTATTGGGCAGATGGATTCACAATGCAGCCGATCCCTTCCTGGGTGTATCTGCTGTGGCCGATGAGCTTGTGAGTATGCGATTCCCATATCCCATGTATGTGCTGGCATTCAATAATGAACGGGATGCCACACGTCGTTGTCACGAAGTGGTGAACTCAGTTTCTGCGTCAGGGTTGGTGGTTAAATGCGTTGAGTTGCCGCAAAACGTTCCAACAGGATATGGGTATGCGAAAATCGATGCAATGAAGCACTTGACAACTGAGACAGATATAGACGAAGTTATCTTCCTGGATTGTGACTCCCTGCCGGTTGCCAACATGACCAATGTGTTTGCAATGCTGTCAAATGGGGGCTCATGGCGTGGTGAGCTGCTACAACAACTGTCGCCATCGGTTGGCCATAGCGTAGATCACGTTGCTGCCGTGTTCTGGGGGGATATAGAAGGGCACTATGATCCGCCGATTGAGATTATCGAGCAGAAGTATTCAGCACTGCACAACATTGATATGGCACGGCGCCACGCCGCAGTCGAGAAATCAAAGTACTATGACTCATACCATATGCGGATGGGATGCGACACGGGCATCATGCTTGTCAATCTGCGACGCTCGCAGGCTGCTTTGGAATTGCTTGTGGAGCTGAAAGACGATACGATGTTTCAGGACGTGTCGTATGGCGATAAAGATCTGTGGCGTTTGGCGTATCACCTCACAGACACGCCGTTCCGACTGTCCCCATACGTAGGTGCGCTGGGATCGTTCGACAGCAATAAACAGTTCTTATTTGCGAGTCAAGCCAAGCACGACGACAACGGAGACATCATCTCGGTGCATCAGCTTTGGTTTCCCTCGAGGCACGAGCCGTACTTTCAAGCAATAGCCGCAAACGCCGACGAAGCACTGGAGTCCACACCCGATGAGGAAATGTGGGACGTCCCTGCTGAACCGAGAATAGCCCTCTCGCCCAAGGAAAAGAAAAACATGCTTCAGAAATTGTTTGATACATATGAAGGGCTTTATTGGGATAAGCTGGATCCTCACCCGACAAAGCATCTGGGGGCACGTGTCCACGTGCGCTTCTCTCTGGCAGAAAGGTCAGACTACCTGCCCTTGTACTTGGACGGGCTGTGGGAAAAATGGTCTGTGGAACTCAGCATAGACGAGCTATTGACCACGCCCAACCAGGTACTGGTCAAGCTCTATGCTCTGGCTGACAAGTGGGCGTACGCCGACTTCACTAAATACTTATGAGCGGTGACAGCGCAACTGCCCTGCACGACGCCCAGGAGAACCTCTGCAGTCGCTCCCTTGACTGCAAGCGGTGCTGTGGATCTCATGGTTCGTTCACGACTAACTATGCCATTTGTATCCATCTCTGTAATCCGTTAGAGCCACGCTGGTGCACTAAGCACGTGCCATCAGGGCCAAAAGGTCTCCTGAGGTCCTTCATGCCGACATGTATTATTGCCGCCGTATTTGCGATAGAACTTTGATAGAACTGTGTAGACCCATGATTGTCGGTGTAAGTGTTGGAACGGATTATAGTCCATCAACGACATGGCAGAGAGGTATTCGGAAGTGTGTTTGGAGGCTGCGATGGGTTCTGATAACATCACGGTACTTGGAGAGGAGTGTCCGCGTGCGCAGTAGAACCCA
The DNA here is from genome assembly GCA_001586965.3 of Sphaeroforma sirkka. NCBI lineage: Eukaryota > Ichthyosporea > Ichthyophonida > Sphaeroforma > Sphaeroforma sirkka. The sequence goes on along the minus strand of LUCW03000329.1, from coordinate 32,620 downwards.
TTCCTTAGCAGTGCAGCGAGGACTAATTCCGGTCGAAAGGAGCTCCAGTCTTTCAGTGTCACATCCATATGCGCAGCAACCTATACTAACTGGAAAGACCTATACTTGAAAGTGCGGCGAATTGCTGGAACGCCCTCGATGAGTACGGACACACGGCATTTGGCGCACTCGCTTTGCTCAACGCAGCTGGAGTGTTTACAATATCACAATGCCTGTCATATACACACTGCATACTGGAGTGTTTACCATATCACAATGCCTGTCATTATACACACTGCGCGCTGGAGTGTTTACCATATCTCAATGCCTGTCATATACACACTGCATGCTGGAGTGTTTACCATATCATAATGCCTGTCATATACACACTGTATGCCCCTGCCCAATGCCAGTTGCTGCAGGTACAACGCAAAGCAATCTCAACGGCGACGAAGAACTCGCACCATTGCAGTTTAGCTACACTGTTTGGGTACATGTGTGTTATCCACTCAGCTGTCGATCACACCTCGCCACGTGACATGAGAGTGTATAGGCGCCACACTGCGAAGGTCAGTGCGCCAACGGCCACCCCTGTGGCGTGGGTGTAGTGATCAACGGAGTCATTGACATTCACCTGCGAGGCAACGAGAAACAACTTATCAGCACACGTAAAATATATACTGCAAGAAAGTGTACCAGCAACGCACCGTAGTACCATAGGGCTGTGTACCTGCACACCCTACTTGTGCTTAGTAAGGGATATTTTAACTTGTGCACAGTCGGTGTACAGACACTTGTGCGTAGTAAGGGATATATTAACTGGTGCACAGTCGGTGTACAGTCACTTGTGCGTAGTAAGGCCTGAGCCACCTACCGATTGCAGTTGCAGTAGATTGGTCACAGTGGCCAGCTCATTGCATATTATGCACAGATCCGTTAAGCCAATCATATCCAAGTCATAGCTATCCGACGGCACCCCTCTACGCGTAGGACCAGATTGCCGCACAACACTCTGGTATCGTCTCCTGCTGCCACCAACTGTATTATCTGTCGAGATATTCCCCTCGCCTGGAGCACTCTCTTCGTATGTGGGCGGTGATAGTTGTGGTTGATATTGCGAGTGTGGCTCTGGCTCTGGCTCTGGCTCTGGCTCTGGCTCTGGCTGTGGTCGTATGTGTTGCTGTGCGCGTGCGCGTGTTCGAGCCCTTTCTCCGGCGAGTGCAGAAGGTCTTTCCTCTGACGCTGTTTCGTACGGTGGCGGAGGCACAGTGCTACGAGGAAGTTGCGAGAGGGAGTCAAGTGATTTAACGGCCTGGTAACCATAGCATCTACACGTTCGGACTTTATATTGACCTCAACTACAAATAAAGATGATTTGTATTAGGTGTGTATTTGGGCGTGTACATAAACAGCATATATCCTGACCCGCTTACCCTAACCACAAACAAACACAATTTGTGTGAGCTACAGACAGTGCACGCACTTACGCGTGAGTGTCGTCGTTTGTGCCGCGTCTCTGACTGCGAAGGACTAAGGGCCGTCTCGCGCGGTAGTGATTGTACGTGCGAATGAAAACAGACTCAAGAAACAAACAAGTGTTGAACCCCATCAACCCTGCCACCCCCGCACTCGCCCCCAACAGCGGCACCTGCGAGTACAGCCAACACCGTCATGACAATTGTGAGACAAGAGCTTGGCGATATTTATTTGACAAATCAGGTGGTTATATATATATATATATATATATATATATATATATATATATATACCTAAAACCCTCTATCTATATATCTACCTATATATCTATATATCTATCTATCTATCTATCTATCTATATCTATCCATCTCTATATATATCTATCTATCTCTGTATGTATATATATATATGTATATATATATGTATTATATATATATATATATATATATATATATATATATATATATATATATATATATATATATATATATATCTCTGAGGCGCCCATGATCATATCTCCTATGTATGCTCTGTACCCCCATCGCCAGTTCGTACCTACGAACAATCTACACCATGTGCCCACAAATACATAACACACCACACCGCAGCACCACCTGTCACTGCCAAGCACTCGCCCATGCCAAGGCACACCGACACACCCCATACACATCCACACCACTGTCACATATCAATACATGACACACCCCATACACGCCCACACCACTGTCACATATGAATGCATGACACACGCCTTACAGATCGACACCACTGCCACATACCAATACATAACACACGCCTTACACATCCACACCACTGTCATATACCAACACATGACCCCTTACACATCAACACCACTGTCATATACCAACACATGACCCCTTACACATCAACACCACTGTCACATACGTATTCATGCTGGATCGTCGCGATCGATTCCAAATGCCAGTCCAAGTACTCAGAAACAGCTGTCACCACCGTGGGCATGCCTGGCACACTCTGCACCACAGACGGCAGCCATTGCACCAGCGAGTGCTGTACTTCGTCAGGTAGGTAGCTCAGCAGTTGGTCGGTGAGCCTCTGTTTCGTCGCCTGCGGAGAAGCGATAGTCAACGAGGCAACGCACGCAACGGGCGAGTGAGTGGGTGTGGGTATGTGTGTGAGGTCAGCTGCACAACCAGTGTTTGATTGTATTGAAACACGCCGTTATTGAATGTTTGGCGATCGAATCACGGTACTATAGTGCAGAAGGGGCCAGCCCAACTAAGGCTCAATACACTCATCGTCAGAGCAAATCTGTGATACATACAAATGGAGCAACCCTTCACAAACACGCAAGGTGCGACCATGCAGACAGCAAGTCCAACAATGTATCATACAACGGCCATGCCTCTACGAGTACATTAACACATACACACACAAAGGTAGAGAAAGAGAAAGTGTGTGTGTGTGTGTGTGTGCACTCACCTTCAGACGTCGCACCTGGTCTGTCCGCCTGTGCGACGTATCACACACGGCCAACGCACCCGACGACAGATACAGACCCACCAAACCCATCAGCCCCAACCGACCCTCCACCAACGGCCCATTTGCTGCCAACAGCACCATGTTGCTCGCCAGGTGTTGCAGCGTCTGTGTAGTGTTTGTGGCAGAGTGGATGGGTCAACAGGCGACGTTGAGAAGCAGAACGCGTGAAACGGGTCAGAGTACGAAACATGAACACTACGTGCGAGCACGAGCAGACGCCACAAGGCGTTGTGCGTTTCGCTTACAGTGTACCATTGGTGGGTTTTACAGTGTACCATTGGTGGGTGTTAGTGTACCATTAGTTGGTGTTACAGTGTACCATTGGTGGGTGTTACAGTGTACCATTGCTAGGGGTTACATTGTACCATTGGTGGTTGTTACAGTGTACCATTGGTGGGTGTTACAGTGTACCATTGGTGGGTGTTACAGTGTACCATTGGTGGGTGTTACAGTGCACCATTGGTGGGTATTACAGTGTACCATTGGTGGGTGTTACAGTGTATCATTGGTAGGTGTTACAGTGTACCATTGGTAGGTGTTACAGTGTACCATTGGTGGGTGATACAGTGTACCATTGGTAGGTTTTACAGTGTATCATTGGTGGGTGTTACAGAGTACCATTGGTTGGTGTTACAGTGTACCATTGGTGGGTGTTACAGTGTACCATTGGTGGGTGTTACAGTGTACCATTGGTGGGTGTTACAGTTTACTGTTGGTGGGTGTTACAGTGCACCATTGGTGGGTGTTACAGTGTACCAGTGGTGGGTGTAACATTGTACCAGTGGTGGGTGTTACAGTGTACCATTAGTCAGTGTTACAGTGTACAGGCGCTACTGAGCAGTGTCCACAAGCTACAGTGTATCACCATCTAATTACAATCACACTCACATGTACCACCATCTAATAACAAATCACACTCACATATACCACCATCTACATATACCACCATCTGATAATGATCACACTCACACATACCTCCATGTAATAAAAATAACACTCACATATCGCAATAGCTATGCTCATGACGTACCATGTGTCCCAACATGTACGTGAAGTGAGTCAGAAGCCACGCCTCATGCGACAACCCTTGGCTGGTCACATAGTGGGCGAAATACTGCCGATATTCAACGGCTGATATGGCCACCTGTGGCCAAAACCCTTTCTCATCCCCTTCTACAACCTATACTTGTAAAGAAATGCAATCAATGAGAACAACATACCAGCTAACCGTCATACCATCTATATATATATATATATATGTGTGTGTGTGTGTGTGTGATGTGTGTGTGTGTGTACACGTGTGTGTGTGTATGTATGTGTGTGAATATGCAGATATATATGTATATGTATATATATATATTATGTGTGTGTGTGTATGTGCGTGTGTGAATATGCAGATATATATATATATGTATAATGCAATATATATATATATATATGCGTATAGCGTGTGTGTGTGTGTACGTATGTATTTATATATATATATATATATATATATATATACATATATATATATAATATTATATATTATGTGTGCGTGTGTGTGTGTCTGTGCGTACGTATGTATGTATACTATATATACATATATATATTACATATATATATTACATATATATATATATATATATATATATATATATATATTATGATACATGTTACGTGCGTGCGTGATGTGTGTGTGTGCGTGTGATGTGTCTCTGTGTGTGTGTATGCGTGTGTGTGTACGCGTGTGTGAGAGAGAGTGTGTACACACGTACGTGAAAGAGAGTGCGATAGAGTATATGTGTGTACACGCGTGCGAGTGTGTTTCTATAAGCTCATAATGAAAGACCACGTATCGTGCACACTTGAGATCAAATTGGAAGAGGAACAATGTTCCTGTATCATATAGTATGTCAGTACTATGCATGTCGAGTAAAAGTTCGCTCCTATATTACATATACAGATTACTGCGGCACCATTGCACGTAGTGAAGAAAAGAAAAACAGGTACATACTGAAAGCGGAGGTATGGCCAAGTGTACAGCTAGGAGAGCGCACGTGGCTGGTGCCGTGAAGCCACTCAAAAGAGGCATCGCTTGACGAGAGAAAGGTTAGTCTTCAGTTTCTATTATCGTCCAAACGTTGCAGCTCTATGGCTA
>LUCW03000329.1:0-22500 GCA_001586965.3 Sphaeroforma sirkka | reverse complement strand
TACAGCAAGCTTTTTTTTATGCCCTAAACCCCAAAACCCTAAAACCCTAATTGCGCACAAAAAAACGACAATGCTTTCACAACTGGTATCTGACTCATAAACGAGAAGTTTTGTCGCTCTGTTAAATGTGTTTTCTACGCTGCGTGCACCAGGCTAATTTAATGTTTGAACAAAATTGTGAATACGACAATCCGAGAACGTAATGTAAGAGCGAAAATATTAAAAAGGTGAAGAAGAAAAAAAATTGAGAGTGAAAAAGTTGATGGCCTCCATCTAAAATGAAAGCACGATAAAGAAAGTACGCAGAGCTAAAACAGACTTTATGGCGTAGAGTGCTTATTCGCTCAGTACATTAGAGGCATGATGTTATGGCAACACATATATCCGTTATGATCCGCCCATACTCTGCTCGGAATAAACTAGAATATATATTATTGGGCTGGTGTCTGTGTTCAGTTATACGAAGAGTTTCAATTAAAATCTCGGCCGCGATGTGGTATAGTTCATTGTATATTGCTTCACTGTGAAGGATTCAGCTCGTTATTCGGAGTCACCCTTTTGGTGTATTTTGTCAAAATTCGTTTAGTACTTTACACATAACTTCAATTCGGTATAAGTGTATCCGATGCAGTAAAATAAAAAACCAGAAGCACTCTAAAAGTTGGAATGGGCGCGCAAGCAATTAAGCGCAAAAACAACACGCAGCACTCGGGAGCGAAGCTAGGAGAAACTATTATGTATGCGGCGCAAACCCCGAAGAAAAAGTCAAGCAGAAAATTGCAACACAATTTACGAAAAAGAAACTTGCGTGTGCTAGCTGTAGTAAATACATAAAATACGATACTAAAACCTACTGAGTCTCCCTAAGGCTCAGTGCGGTGTATTTATTCTTATATTTGATTGTCTACGTGGTCTACAAATAATTCACCTCGTGTGAATTAATTGTAAACTAATTCTAACTCCACACTGATAGTGGTTTAAGTGGGCTTTTACTGCATTCTTTTGCTAAAGATACTATACACTTACTTGGTTACAAGGTATCTACAGCAGGGGTAGAAATTGATCCTGGCAAGAAACAATTTCTGTTGGATTTATCAACACCGATTACTGGTAGAGATGTGAACTCTGTGTGTGGGTCTGTTAACTTCTTCTCGGATTCGGTACCTCATCTTTCTCATTATTTGAAGCCTTTCAGTCACCTACGGCTGCACAAAGGACCTTTGAGAAAGCTCTGAACTAAGGAATGTGATGATGCATTCAAGCTAGTCAAAAGTAAAGTAATGGACGTATCCATCATGCAACACCCTGTGGATGGCGTCCCATTCCAAGTAGCAACCGACGTTTCAGATCGAGAGGTAGCTGGGAGGCACACTGCTGCTATTGGGCGCCTGTGACCGCGGTCCTTTTGCAGGCGGAGCAGGCGGGCTTGTGGAGCCAAATCGAAAAGTGTCGGGTGTGTCTTCATCTATAGGTGCACGGGTTTGGGATTAAGGTCCCGGAGTTCGGATTCGAGGTTGTTTGTTTTCACACAGAGGTTAGTGTTTCGGAGACGAAAATAAAATATGGGGAAGTGAAAAATATCCCGGCGGACTATAAGAGCAGTCCACGTCCAGCGTTAGAGTTCAGACTTTCACTAAGAACATAAGGAACACAAGGTCAATATTTACTAAAGACTGCTTGTATCGTAAACCTAAGAATAAAACTACTACTACCGAATTTGGGGATTTGGGATTTTTGGCGCCAAAACTGTGATAATCATTTTTTGGGACCTTATACAATGAACAAGAAATAGGAAGAGATAAGAGACCCAAAGGGCAACTTTTCAAGGGCCTTTAAAAGGGCCAAGCCATAAACGTGTTATTTTCAATTTCGGCTTATATAACTTTGTGAAGACACAAACAACAACAAATATTCACATACTATAGGCATCAACAATGGTGGAAGAATGTGACAACCGGGTTCTGGTGGGGCAAACAAAAAGAAAAGGAAAAGCATCAGAAGGCTGCAGCTCTTTTTTCCAGCATGTAGGAGAACCACCGCACCCTAATCCGTCTCTGACACATCAACAAATGGTTCCCATACCCCGGCTAATCACGCTGTTGATGTATTACTCCCAAATTTGATGTATTACTCCAAACCAAGTCATCGCGTATTTCCGATCCAGGCCAGCCAGCACATACCGAGCATTGACGTATCCCCATCCTCGCTCATCGACCGAATTATGACGGATAACCTGGTCCTACTCAGTGTAGTAAGTATACGCGAGATAACTGTATCTCAACGTTCTCCCTCCTCAGGGAGGGGGACGTTGTTCATTTATTAGTAATTATAAACAGTAATCCTAAAATGACTGACTCTTAAATGAGTCATTAGTCATGTGCTGTAAAACCAGCAAAACCCTAAAACCCAGTTTATCAGATTATTCTGATAAACTGTAAAACTTGTAATAAACCTAAAATAATCAAATAAATATAAGTACTTGTATTCTGACCACATCAGTATTTCGTACTCTGCACTAACCCATTCCACGGCACTTAACGGCGCAGACCCGATCCGTACCACAAAGGGCATGCTACTCAGTAGGTCAACAAACAAATACATGTCACACTCGATGGTATCAGTTTGAGTGCGATTTCCTATATCTCTCTCAAAGTAGGAAAGATGTAGTCAAACCCGAGTTGCGCTTAGACAAAAGTGTTAAGTCTGAAACAAGTGAACTCAGTCAGAAGTGCCGTTGGGAACGGCGCGTCTGCTGTATTTGTTAATCACGTTCGTATGTGGGCCGAAATTTTTACTAAGCACGGTAGATTGTGAAGGTATTCGTATGTAAGATTTTGGTCTCCTAGTTACTAAATAATGATGACATCAAGTGAGTCGTCATTCTCTTTCACTAAATTATATATTCTACTTTCTAGTCCGGTTCTCGGGTCCGTTCCTCACTAAAACCATCTTAGGTTCGAGCCTCTGCTTCGGCCCTAAATTGTTCTCCTTTGCTTTAGGGTTACATGAGCCGAATGGCAGATGGAATGGAAGGCAAGCAGAAAAGTGTAAGCACTCCCTCTGGCCCGGTCCTACATTCCTCTTGTCAGTCCAGACCTCTGGTCCGATCCTAAATCTCTGTCTACGGTACTTTGTCCATAGCGTGGAATTATTGCATCGTTATAATTATTATTTACTAATTGTTATATATGTCGTAAATAATTGCGGCTGAAACATCACTCAGTCAACTATAAACAGACTTAAGTATCTGTTTTGTATTAAAATATATGAAACATGGTATTATTATATACTGTATGTATCTAACCCTTTTTCCTTTTTATTTTGTCGTTTATTTTTAGGAAATAAATCGAATAAATCAATAAGTACAAATATCAACAGTCGTAAATTTATATATTGTCGTTTTTTTCTATCTTGCGATTATATCGAGTCAAAATTATGCTTAGTACATTACGACTCGTGTTTAAAATACGTGTTGTCGACCTTTCTATTTTGTTACTATTTATGACGACCTCTGTGTATTGCTAAGCTGTGATATATTCCAATTTAGTATACCTCGCATGTTTGACTATGTAAATTTCGATGGATATTTCTATGTTTTAAACTATGTTGTACAAACTAAAAGACAATTTAAGTCAGTTAGGATTTAGCAGTGGTAGCTTGTGTAAGAATGATCGGGACTGCCTCTTGGTAAGAGCCTTAATATCCTCGATCACACAGAACGTACCTCTAGCTGTTCTTTATTGAATAATTTTCACTAGAAGTACTAAGTTTTCATAACCACATGCCTAATTTGTAAATAGACATAAGAAAGTAAGTCAAGTTGATACATTGGCTAATATAAATAAAATTCCATCTGAAGAAAAGTTAAAAAAAAAGAAAAAAAAAGACATTGGATTTTGGAGATTGGCGGGAAGACCAAAACCTGTAAGTAGTAGTTCAGAGATTATAAAATTTAGATGATAATATCCTACATCTACTATCGTCTCAAATAGGTCCAAGTAAATGAGTCACACCAAATAATCAGGCCATTGGAGCCATCAAAGTGAATTTAGAAAACTTTGGAAATATTGGAAAAAGAATTGTATTAAAATATTTTAAATATAATTGAAAACCAATATGTTATCTCATTTGATCTTGATATTTTAGACTGACCGGAGACCGTATTTCTACATAGCCCCCAGTAGCTTTTAGGACTACGGACGTACGTAAATGTACGATCCAGTTCGTGAAGCGAAAACCAAAGTAAACCGGTTTCGGTTATGGCTTATCGAGTAAGTATGTGCCTATATGTACGAGTTCAAGACGTATTTGGTCCAGTAACCATTTCCGATGTAGACGTCTTACATTTATTACTTGGTAAGGTAATAGCCAAATGTTGTTTTTCATTAGTAAGTAAGTTCGAAGGATTTTTTGCTCTGTTGGTAAGCAGATCAGAAAGTTTAGTCATATAGGAAGTATGTGGCAAATAGGGAATTTCATATCCATCCGGCTTTGTAGTCACCTGAGGAAATTTTTCCGTTTATCTCGTGTGTTCTTATGTAAACGCTTATTCCATTTTTTATTAAAAATACGGAGGAAGTCGCAAGATACACGAAACGCATCAGAGGTTAGCCAAGCTACTGTTCCATCCATAAACCGGGTCTTGTAGTAAGTGTAACCGTTGTCGGATGTTTTGTCAATTATATCTTTGACTTGTGACTCCATAACTGGGACATCAGAAACAAATGAGTTAGCGAATGAGAGTTTGGACGAAACCGAAATTTTTCAGTTAAACTAGAGGAGTCTAAAGAGTTTGAACAAAAGCTCAAGACTCGTACAACACATGCACCCAACAAGATTGCAGTCGAGGTAATGCCGATTGAAACGGCATTAGATCGTAAAAACATGGAACTAGCTAAGGCCATGGATCAAAGACTCAAAACTCTAAGAGAACCTGAAGCTCGTACTCAACTACTTAAAGCGCTGCTTAAAGAACAGCCAGGAATTGCAAAACAACTGAAGAAGATACTTCAACAATCCAATGTTGTCAATTATGTATCTCAGGAGTCTACCCTCCTGATACTGAGGTTGCCCTTTCCAACAGGACTATGGTTCATCCAGCCAGCGTTACGCAGAATCTGACTGACTTAGAGGAGCTCGAAAGTAGAGTTAAAATTATACATAATTTAACGCATCGAGCATATGAGCATACTTATAAAATGGCTATTCGTGCAGGGCTTGATCACCCGGCGCTGAAAGAAACCATACGTGAAGTATACCGACGCTCTACTGATTGTGAAAAGAACCAGATCAAGCGATACGGTTGGGCACCCTGTAAACTTCGATGGAAATTACTAGGTTTCAAACTATATTAAACTAAAATACAATTTAGTCAGTTAGGATTTAGCAGTGGTAGCTTGTGTAAGAATGATCGGGACTGCCTCTTGTTAAGAGCCTAAATATCCTCGATCACACAGGGCGTACCTCTAGCTGTTCTTTATTGAATAATTTTCACTAGGAGTACTAAGTGTTCATGACCACTTGCCTAATTTGTAAATAGACATAATAACGTAAGTCACGTTAATACATTAGCTGATATAAATAAAGTTCCATCTGAAGAAAAGTTAAAAAAAAAGAAAAGACTTATTGGATTTTGGAGATTGGCGGGAGGACCAAAATCTATAAGTAGTAGTTCGGAGATTATAAAATTTAGTTTATAATATCCTACATCTACTAATGTCTCAAATAGGTCCAAGTAGATGAGTCATACCAAATACTCAGGCTATTGGAGCCATCAAAGTGAATTTAGAACACTTTGGAAATATTGGAAAAAGAGCTTGTACTAAATTATTTAAAATACAAATAAAAACCAATGTATTATCTCAATTGATCTTGATATTTTAGACTGACCGGAGGCCGTATTTCTACATAGCCCCCCAGTAGCTTTTAGAACTACGAACGTACGTTAAGATACGATCTAGTTGGTAAAGCGAAAACCAAAGTAAAAAACGGTTTCGGTCATGACTTATCGAGTAAGTATGTGCCTATATGTACGAGTTCAAGACTCATGTTGTACTCTATGTCGTTTAGTATTTGGTCCAGTAACCATTTCCGATGTAGGCGCCTTACGTTTATTATTTGGTAAGGTAATAGCCAAAGCCTGTTCTTCATTAGTAAGTAAGTTTGAACAATTTTCTGCACTGTTGGTAAGCAGATCAGAAAGTTTAGTCACGTAGGAAGTAGGTGTCAAATAGGGAATTTCAGATCCGTCAGGGTTTGTAGTCACCTGAGGAAACCCTTTTTGTTTATCTCGTGTGTTCTTATGTAAACGCTTATTCCATTTCTTATTAAAGATACGAAGAAAGTCGCGAGATTCACGAAATGCATCGGAGGTTAGCCAAGCTACTGTCCCATCCATGAAACGGGTCTTGTAGTAAGTGTAACCGTCTTCGGATGTTTTATCAATTATATCTTTGACTTGTGACTCCATAACTGGTATATAAGAATCAAATGAGCGAGCGAATGAGAGTTCGGAGGTAGGGATACGGTGAGTGCCTAGATTGGTTGCGCTAGTACCATCAATGTTATTCACTTCGTAAGTATCACTCTTCTCATCATGGTAGGAAATAACAAAAGGTCCTATCGTCTTAGAAGAGAGTTCGGTAACGTTCGCGTTTCGATTTATAATGTTAACGTAATCGCCGACTTTGAACTGAACAATGTTCTTAGTGTTATTCCATCGGTCATACGCTTTAAGTAGGACGCGATTCTTGTGCTCGAGTAAACAGGGGTAAACAACATTCTGCATATGCTCGATCTTTTGTAGCCACGGGGTAGCGTGTTTCTCGGGCGCAGTTTTATCAAACGTTGCTTGTAATTCACTATAGCGGCCAAAGAAATAATGAAACGGAGTGTTCCAGTTTGAGGATTCATGCAGTTATTCATTTGAGTCTGAACCCATTTCAAATGATAAGGCCACATATCCTCAACGTCGTCTAGTGCGGTACGCAAGAGTTTCTTAAGTTCTCTATGACGTGTCTCATTTGCACCCTGCGTTTGAGGTTTGTAAGGAACACCACGCCTATGGGTCATGCCTGATACGAGTATAAGTGCCTCCATTACGTCGGTACAAAACTCACTACCGTTATCAGAACATAGTACTCGGGGGAAACCGAAGTCATTAAAGACGTGATAGCATAATTCTGAAGATGGAAGAAAGTCGCGAGATTCACGAAATGCATCAGAGGTTAGCCAAGCTACTGTCCCATCCATGAAACGGGTCTTGTAGTAAGTGTAACCGTCTTCGGATGTTTTATCAATTATATCTTTGACTTGTGACTCCATAACTGAAAAATATGTAAACTTCGATGGAAATTACTAGGTTTCAAACTATATTAAACTAAAATACAATTTAGTCAGTTAGGATTTAGCAGTGGTAGCTTGTGTAAGAATGATCGGGACTGCCTCTTGTTAAGAGCCTAAATATCCTCGATCACACAGGGCGTACCTCTAGCTGTTCTTTATTGAATAATTTTCACTAGGAGTACTAAGTGTTCATGACCACTTGCCTAATTTGTAAATAGACATAATAACGTAAGTCACGTTAATACATTAGCTGATATAAATAAAGTTCCATCTGAAGAAAAGTTAAAAAAAAAGAAAAGAGACTTATTGGATTTTGGAGATTGGCGGGAGGACCAAAATCTATAAGTAGTAGTTCGGAGATTATAAAATTTAGTTTATAATATCCTACATCTACTAATGTCTCAAATAGGTCCAAGTAGATGAGTCATACCAAATACTCAGGCTATTGGAGCCATCAAAGAAAAAACTTAAGAAACTCTTGCGTACCGCAATAGACGACGTTGAGGATATGTGGCCATATCATTTGAAATGGGTTCAGACTCAAATGAATAACTGCATGAATCCTCAAACTGGAACACTCCCGTTTCACTATTTCTTTGGCCGCTATAGTGAATTACAAGCAACGTTTGATAAAACTGCGCCCGAGAAACACGCTACCCCGTGGCTACAAAAGATCGAGCATATGCAGAACGTTGTTTACCCCTGTTTACTCGAGCACAAGAATCGCGTCCTACTTAAAGCGTATGACCGATGGATACATAGCCCCCAGTAGCTTTTAGCTTTAAAATACAAATAAAAACCAATGTATTATCTCAATTGATCTTGATATTTTAGACTGACCGGAAGCCGTATTTCTACACTAAGACGATAGGACCTTTTGTTATTTCCTACCATGATGAGAAGAGTGATACTTACGAAGTGAATAACATTGATGGTACTAGCGCAACCAATCTAGGCACTCACCGTATCTCTACCTCCGAACTCTCATTCGCTCGCTCATCTGATTCTGATGTACCAGTTATGGAGTCACAAGTCAAAGATATAATTGACAAAACATCCGTAGATGGTTACACTTACTACAAGACTCGTTTCATGGATGGGACAGTAGCTTGGCTAACCTCCGATGCATTTCGGGAATCTCGCGACTTTCTTCGTTAATAAGAAATGGAATAAGTGTTTACATAAGAACACACGAGATAAACGAAAAGGGTTTCCTCAGGTGACTGCAAACCCTGACGGATCTGAAATTCCCTATTTGCCACATACTTCCTACGTGACTAAACTTTCTGATCTGCTTACCAACAATGCAGAAAATTGTTCAAACTTACTTACTAATGAAGAACAGCCTTTGGCTTTTACCTTACCAAATAATAAACGTAAGGCGCCTACATCGGAAATGGTTACTGGACCAAATATTAAACGACATAGGGTACAATATGAGTCTTGAACTCGTACATATAGGCACATACTTACTCGATAAGTCATGACCGAAACCGTTTTTACTTTGGTTTTCGCTTTACCAACTAGATCGTATCTTAACGTACGTTCGTAGTTCTAAAAGCTACTGGGGGCTATGTAGAAATACGGCCTCCGGTCAGTCTAAAATATCAAAATCAATTGAGATAATACATTGGTTTTTATTTGTATTTTAAATAATTTAGTACAAGCTCTTTTTCCAATATTTCCAAAGTGTTCTAATTTCACTTTGATGGCTCCAATAGCCTGTATTTGGTATGACTCATCTACTTGGACCTATTTGAGACATTAGTAGATGTAGGATATTATAAACTAAATTTTATAATCTCCGAACTACTACTTATAGATTTTGGTCCTCCCGCCAATCTCCAAAATCCAATAAGTCTTTTTCTTTTTTTAACTTTTCTTCAGATGGAACTTTATTTATATCAGCTAATGTATTAACGTGACTTACGTTATTATGTCTATTTACAAATTAGGCAAGTGGTCATGAACACTTAGTATTTCTAGTGAAAATTATTCGATAAAGAACAGCTAGAGGTACGCCCTGTGTGATCGAGGATATTTAGGCTCTTAACAAGAGGCAGTCCCGATCATTCTTACACAAGCTACCACTGCTAAACCCTAACTGACTAAATTGTATTTTAGTTTAATATAGTTTGAAACCTGGTAATTTCCATCGAAGTTTACACATAGACAATTCTAAGTATGACCCATGTAGAATGACCTTCAAAAGTCATCATGGCCTGGTTATGTACGATTATCCCTGGCTTGGGCCCTGAAATAAAATCCTAATATGAATTTCCGGATTCATGACTCATCATCATTCGGGACCCGTCAAAATTCAGGGTACCGAAGAGTCTCGAATATTCATTAGGAATCCCGAAACTTCTACAATTGGTCTTTTAAAAATAAAGTGCCTTGAAATAAAATATTATTAAATATACCTACAGGCACTTTTCATAAATCAGAAATATTTACCATATTTAAAATTACTTACATAATATATTCCATATTTTTTGGTCCGTACATTTCAACTTCTATGCCAAATTTCACGCATATTTGTTTAAAAAAACATTTCGGGATTTTCAAAAACCTCACATATTGCGTATTTTATATTTTAATATGGCTAATTTTCTCCCATATTCTCAGTACATAGACTATACTTGATGAGGGTGACAGACAGTGTGTGTGTGACAGACTGGAATTGATAGTGCTCTCTAGTGGAGTCTTATGCAGTGACTGCAGGCTCACGTCAGTGCCGATCATCACGCTTTACGAGTTGTTTCCTATTTATTATTACGACTCGAGCGAGTTTATTGAGGTATGTATGGGGCTATGGGTTCACGCGCCTCGGCCTCGTGACGGGTTTTATTTTTAGACTGACGTATAGTAGTCGACTCGAATCCCGAAGGCATTGGTTTTTAGGAAAAAACCATTTTCTAAAAAGTATGGTGCAAAAGCACCAAATAAATCCTAAAAAAACTATGCTCAACGTTTAAAAAAAAAAGTTATATATATATATATATTTATAAAAGTACATATTAGTACAATTTCATATAGGATCGGTGCACCTGACAGGTCACTCAAGTGATAAATAGTCTACAAGCTGCCCCGATCATGCACCAATTGTGCAATCGTTCATTTCAGAATCGTACATTTAACAATGCTAGGTCCATGAAGACTTCTATACATATGTCTGTACACATATATTACATAGTATTCTGTGCACGCATATATTGCCGTATTCTGATCTCTCTACTACTCAAAACTGAAGTAGCGTAGTTATATTGTCCTATACACTCCTGCTTATAACTGTGTACTGTGCCTACAGTATGTAAAAGGATTTCTGTATATACTAACTTATCAATCAGCTAAAACTAAATTTATGGTCCTAATCCTAAATTTCTGATCCTAATTTTCAGTATTTTATTGTATTTTGCTACCCGTCTCCATTATGTACAGTCGTGATCTGTACCCGATTCTATGTGTTAAATGTGAATGTGAAACGATGTTAATTCCAGTTAGAGTTATTTACGTTTCTATGCGTTTAAATATGAATTAAGGTCTTAGGGCCAAGAGGGACAAGGGGTCAAGGGCTCTCAGCAGGGTACTCAGTACTACTCACAGGCACTTCTATA
The DNA here is from genome assembly GCA_001586965.3 of Sphaeroforma sirkka. Taxonomy (NCBI): domain Eukaryota; class Ichthyosporea; order Ichthyophonida; genus Sphaeroforma; species Sphaeroforma sirkka. The sequence goes on along the minus strand of LUCW03000329.1, from coordinate 11,539 downwards.
TTAAAAAACCCCAATAACAAATTCACAATAATACAGCTCCTGTCTCCCAGGACTCTATTTAGCTACTACTCTCTTTATCAAAAAATAGAATGCACCCAAAATTTCTGATAGCGGTTTCTAAAATCCGACGACTTCTATTAGTGTTCCTTTTTTTCAAGAAAAATTGAAACATATATGTATTAATATTGCTGACCTGCTTTACGACACGTTTTTTTTAGAAAATGTCGTAAACTAAACGACCAGACCACCGGTTGTAAAATACGGTCGTAACCAGTAGTTTATTAACTTAGTTTTTGATAGTTACCGGTATATAGACCAATCAAATCGCTTATGTCACAGTAACGGTTTAGTTTAGTACAGAACTTTCATAAACGATATGCAATACTTTCGAAAATTGCTTTTGCATCAAAATTGCTTGTAAGCTGGACTACACCAAAGTCCAAAGCCCGCCCTAATATCCAGTAGACCGCCTAAACCAGATAAATCACAAACATGCTTAGTAAAAGCAAATTACAAACGGATAGTCAATTATGTTCGCAAACATCATGCCATTCAGTTTTCGCTCACGCTTTTCAACCTTTCCCAGAGGGTGGAAAGAAAATACTGAATAGAGAATGTTAGAATTGTTATTCATACAAACCACTAGAACATTTAGTTGCACACGCACTTTCCACGCTATCAAACAACAAACTACACGCACTTGCACATTGACATCTCGCAATAGCACTTGTACATTGAAACGCTTAACAATACTAAGCACCAAAACAAATATCTCGCACTTTTCATACTATACGGATTATATAAACAAAGTGCATCAATATAAATTGCACTTGCTAATTAGAATTAGCTTTTGTACTTTTACATTGAGATTGAGATTGACATCTCACAATAACACTTGCACATTGGAACGCTTAGCAATACTAAGCACCAAAACATCGATATACACACGCACTCTCCATACCATTTGGATTATATAAACAAAGTGCATGAATATAAATTGCAATTTCATCCGAATACAATCAATAAATGTTTTGTCCACAGAATAAAACATACAACAATCAATAAGTCGAGTATAAACTTCAGGATTCAGATACCTCTAATTATTTATTACTAAATACTTAGAAGTATATGATTTGTGTGCATCAAAATTTAAAAGTCGTAAGTGCCATATAAAATCATCTATGGTAGTTTAAAACCGTCGTAAATACAGACTTTACGACATGGTTGCTGTCGTAAAGCAGGTCAGTAATATAGATTGACTTTGGTTCAAAACAAACAGACTACAGAGTCCAAACTCCAGAGTCCAGAGTCCAGAGTCCAGAGTCCAGAGACCAGACTCCAGAGAGTCCGAGAGACCGAGACTGAGAGAGTTACCAGACCAACTCACCCCAGTCACCACTGCAGTGAGTCAGTCTGAAAGTCAAGTGTCACAGTATCAACCACTAACCACTAACCAGTACCACGGGACCACCGGAACACTGAGCGTCTTCAACTTTAAGAGAACAAACGTTTCCGTTGAACTTTTATACTTTAAAAAGCCCTACGTAAGAATATAAAGTTCAGTTTTGAGTATAGCCCTAAATATTTATATAGGGTGTAGAAGTGCAGATTTCAGGTGACGATTTGTGTCCTATACATTCAATATTTAGCGGTAGAATGACCCGCACTAAATAAATAGGTGTCAACAGTAAACCTCAAGAAGTGCAATGTCGAATTCTGGTGGCAGTTTTTAAAAAAAACATATAACGTTAAATCTTAGAAAAGAGGAACAAATATACGTTTTAGGATTTTATGGTTTTAGGCAGATAGATATTTTAGGCTTGATTAGGAATGTATTTTAATTTTTTTGTTTTAGAAAATAATAGATAATAACTCCCTCGCATCTCTAGTTTTTTTTTAAAACAACAAAACAACAAAAAATAACAAAAGTATGTACATACTAAATATTTGATTTTTGACCAGTGCGCTCGGTAAAATGAAAAATCTATTTATAAATTGATGTGTAATTTTTGTAAAACTGTAAAATAATATCCATGATTTTACTTTTTTAAAATATGTATAAAAAACAACATGCAAAAATTTACCTTTAGAAAAATTGTTTATTTACGACATACGAATTCATTTCTAGGAATGCTGTTTTTTTAAAATTGCAAAATAATTTTCCCAAAAAACCAGTTACGAACTTACGATTCAGACTGTAGACTAAAATTGGCCCAGGGTCTAAATATACTCTGTAAATAATAATCTTTCTTCAATGAATTTGAAATTAAAATATTAGTTCGAATTATAAAAAACATGACTTTTATAAAAAAAAATTATCAAAGAACAATTTTGGTTGTAGTCTTTTGTAGATAGAGACTACAAAGGTAAGTAACCTAAGAGTAAAGGAGTATATCAACGCTGGAGTCAAAGTATTTCAACTGCTTGCGTCAAGCCGTAGCGGCGTAGCCGGTTATAGTCGTATAATTTCTAAAATCCCTAAAACATAACATAACCCATAAGCCGATACCCACTCCTCTCTCTTTTGTTGTGTGACAGGAGACTTGAGGAGTGAGAACAGAGACTGAGTCACTGAGAAAGAGTCTAATCTCTCTCTCTCTCGCTACTAGCTACTCTCTAGTAGTATTTAGTAGCTAGAATGTAGTAGTAGACTTCTAGTAGAGTAGTCAACTAGTCACTATTCTCAGTAGTCTCTCTCTTGAGTCTCTACTACCAGTAACCAGAGACTACTTAGTACTCAGTAGTAAATACTAAATACATAGTAATCAGTAGCGTATTGTCGCTTTATCTGAGAGTCTGTCACTCTGACTGTCTGTCATCATATGTAGTCAAATTCACTCATAAAGTGACTCATATCATCAGATCATGGAACTTTGTAAAAAAGCAGAAGCATATTGATATTTATGGCACTGTCACTCTAATCACTCTCTCGCGGTGAGACTGAGTTGGTGACGCGCGGTCAGACGCCAGACGGCAGACGGTCTCAAATTAGAATGTTTTGATTTTCATAGAAAAAACCGGATAGTATATATTTTACTACTCGATCTTGATGAGAGCTCAGAGCTGTGCAAAAAAAAAACTGCGCTAATCATGGTATATTTTGGAATAGTTCCCGATGATTCGCGAACTACGTCGTTGTATTTATTGTAAATATTATTTCCTTTGTGTGAAATGATCAAATGAATTGTGTGATGTTCATGTTTCGGTCCACCGTCCTTGAGTCCACTCGCTCGTTGGTTTCTCGCGTCTTCAACTTCCGATCTTGCGTATACAATTATACATTTCACACGCAATTCGTATATTATTTGTTCTATATATTTTCAGAAGACTACGTATATAATAAAACTACTATTTATGCCAAAAAAAAAAAATGGTATGACATAGTAAAAGTGAGTGGCTAAAAAACTGTGTATTAATTTATTGTGTAAAATTAGCGTATGAATTACATATATATAATATGCTATATCAGTCGTGGAAATCAGAATTAACAGTTTTTTCCTTCTTTACATTACATTGCGTCTAGACACGTAGTACCAATATTCGGATAGTTTGCGAAACTGACGGTGTGTTGGGTTTTCACAATTCAGTTGTGAGGTAATATATGTTTCATAAACGGTTCATGTTGCAAAGCTCATCGTTATAACCCCAAGAGATACACATAGCGACTATCTTTGTATTATTTGAAGGGTCTTTGCTATGACTCACGTATTTGATAGTTTATAACAATTTCATATTGGAATTCACCAACATACTCGTTAGGAACTCGAGGTATATCTAGAATAGTTTCTGCTAGTTTTAAAATACAATCCGTCTCAACTTTCGAAAATGATCGAGGACGTGAATCAGTTGGAACGACAGTCTTCGACGATGTCAGCTGAAGACCGGTATACACTTCATACCGCACACAAGAAAGGAGCTTTTGGTGAAGTGTGCACAGGAATTGATAATGTCACTGGAAAGTCTGTAGCTGTGAAAGTTATGTCTCTATCAGCCGAGTCTTCAGCGTACGAGAGTGTTATGCGGGAAGTCACTTTCTGCAATATGTTTGACCATCCCAACGTAATCAGTACGCTAGACGTTCTAGAGTACGATGATTGCGTTATGGTAGTGCAGGAGTGGTGTGGAAAGGGTGATCTGTTCGACATGGCAGTACCGCTGGAGGGAATATCTAACCCCGAGCGTCTATGTCGCTATGTAGGCGAACTCTTTGAAGCCGTATTCTACTTGCATTCACTTGGGGTCGTCCATTGCGATATCAAACCTGAGAATGTTGTAGTGGCGGATGACGACTCTCTTCGGTTAATCGATTTCGGTCTATCTGGCTATGACTGGGAAGAGATTGACTCTCTCACCGGCACAGTTCCGTATATGGCACCAGAGATGTATTGTCCTGCAGAGGGGCAGGTGATAGATGGCAAGGCGGCGGATGTTTGGAGCGTGGGTATTGTTTTGTTCGCGCTACTGACAGGTGTCTTACCGTGGAACCAGCCCACTCGTCACGATCCTGATTTTGGGATGTGGCAGGCGCGTGGGTACAAGTTTGATGTTTATGCGCTAGGCTGGAGCGAGTCACTCCAACAGTTGATGGGTGGCCTGCTAGATCCGAATCCGAAGACAAGATGGTCTATGGATGATGCTGTGCATATGACGCGTAATGATTTGGTCTCATTCGATTTGATGGATGCAGCAAATGCGAAACCCACTGCAGGTGGTCGCATGCTGTTGCCTGCAACGAATAGTGGCGACAAGTGGTTTGGAGTCACTGAAGCCGATGTAGGTTTAAGTCCTACTAACTCTTTTCAGAAACGTCCACTTGGAGATCGTGTTCGGAGACTCTAGCGATGATGAGGAGTGTGTGAGCGAAGCTAACGAATTGCCTTGGTCTGAACTGCCTTGTCTGTCAGCAACTCCTCGTTTTGTCTCGATGTATTGCGGCGATTCCGAACTTTCGGGTGATAGTGAAAGTGAAGGCGATGAGGAGGACATTTGTAGCGATTTTGAGGAGGATGAATGCGAGGACAGACAGATTGGCACGACTTGGTTCGATTGGTCCGAAGAGGAAAGTAGCAACGTTGTGCCGTCGCGAGCGTCCGTCTGCCTGCCAAATACCGACGGTAACGAGCAACGTATTGAGTGGGGTGATATGTTGGAAGCGAGTATGTCGTTTTCGTCACTGCCAACGTTTGATGAGCGTTCCGATAAAGAGTCTGACGATACATGTCAGGTGAAGTCCTCAGGATCAACATCGTCTCGCGGTAGCTTATTTTTTGTGGAATCAGATTGCGAATCAGAATGTGAAGATTCGGATATGGACGATAACGCGTGCACACAGTTTAGTCTGAACATGGAAACCTTGAGCGAGTTCGACATTGGTGACGAGTTCAAGTGTGTGAATAGGTGGGAAAGTATGCTAGATCGTGAGATGTCGTTCAACACTGTGCCCGTATTTGACGATATAGTCGAGGAGGGCGAAGTCGAAGCAAGTGACGCCAGGGATTCTAATGAGCGTTCAATCGGAGGCATTTTGGAGTGCCAAGCTGATCTGGGCTCCAGTTGGGCCAGCCTTATTACCCGTCAGATGTCCTTCAATACTTTGCCAGTTTTTGACAAGTCTGTTAATGTCAATGATGACAAAGTGGTTTCGGAGAGCTCGTCGAGCATGTTGCAGCGTGTTCTCTCCAGTACCAGCCTAATGAAGTTGCGTTCTGCAGCTTCCAATTTGGCGTCGCCTAAACCGGTGCGACGATTCCAGAGTTTAAATCAGACAAATTTATCTGAAGCCCCTGCTAATATGCCTAGCAACATAGTGGACCAGATTGCACGTTGTGTAGTCAGCACTGTTTAATATTTATACCGACAAACGAGTGCCATGGTAGGGAGGAAATAGAAAGACTTATCGATGAACAATCATTGCAATTAGAATATTTGCAAGTTGTGTCGATAGCAATGAGTATTTATGAACAAAGAAGTGTACAGAACTTGGTTGCATACCTGGAACTGGAACTTTGGCGACCCGATCGTTTGAGGGCAGTGTAACTCGACGGTTGTCTCACGAGAGTGAAAGTATGATAGCTTCTCATTAGAGATGTGTATAGATGTAGTGGTGTAGTGAATAGAATGTCTAAGAATGGGATAAATTCTACCTACTTCACAGTTAATATCTTGGTTGGAGAGCGTTGTCTGCTACAGGCACTGTTCAAGTATTTTCAAGGGATAGGTTCGCGATTTTCATATTTTAATCGCCTTATCTAGAATGCAGAGTTCCTTTCTTTATAGATCCTCTTGGATAAGTATTTGCAGATTTATATAAATATGATGCTCTATGTTAGCGATATACTTATTTGTAGTATTCGTCGAATATATTAATCGCCTTAATGATAAAGTGATTTCTTTCTTTATTGGATGCTACAGAAATGATTGTTCGTGACCATGAAACCATACTCTAGCTAGCCCGTATGTACAATGTGCAAGTACACACGAGTTCAAAGTTTGTTTACTATGAAGTGCGATATTGATTTTCATTCTTCCAAGAAAAAATTCTAGACGTGATACTGGTGCATGAACATGCGTGTGCACGTCCTTGTGCATGTCTATCTGTGTTTGTTCCTGTGTTCCACAAACAAATGTTACTTCCATCTATAGAATAAACACGTACAATTAAAAAAAGTCCTTTTACTAGCGCAAAAGTGATGTCAAGTATATGCTCACAATAATAGCATCTCGCCTATAATTAGTCTGGAACATTTGGGCAAAATACGCCGCCTACTGCGCTTGAGCCCGCTCTCATCGGCTCAGCCTTGTGCTTCCGTGCCCTTTGTTTCCTGATTACTATCTCTACCACAATTAGGTTCTGTAAAGGATATCAGACATCGCGTGAGCTATAATAATAAACACTCGCAAGCTAAAATTTTTTAATGGTTTTTAAAAAAAAAACATCTACAAATATATGTTAAATATGTATATATATGATCACCTAACTCATTACGTTGTGGGAGTACGGGATAGAAATTGAACGCAAACGCATATTTATTCAATTTTAAAACGTTATAGCGCTTGTAAGAGATCAGAAGTGCCTACCTAAGTTCTTCTTCTAGGACTGGTGCAGATGGTAAAATCCTTACACACTAAAATGTTTAGACCTTTAAAGTGCACCTATGAGCATACAAAGGACCGTATATGGAATATAAGTTGAACGTGAACGCACATATATTCGATTTATAAAGGTTTTAACCGAATAAAAGCCTGCTAAAATACATAAATATACAAGAAGGCTATGTTCCTTTGTTGTTTTATTACAGTTTTCAAAAAACAAACAAAAAGAAAAAAAGAAAACAAAATTTATATGTACATAAATATTTACTTTTTGTTATGTTTTTTACATACAGTATGCTGCAGAATAATTTTTTTAAACCCAAGAAGTCTAACAATAACAATTTTATATTTGTATTTTTTAAAACAAAACAAAAACAAACAAAAACAAACACCAATAAACAACATCACGGGATATCATTTATGACTCATATTTATGTGATATGAGGATATCCACATTATTTTGTAAAAAAAAAAAGTCATAGTCATACAGTCAATAATAAGAGAGTGATTGTCTCACGTCATTAGTTATGCACATTATGAGTGGCAAATTTTAGAAAGAAAAAAAAATGAAATTACCAAACTGGAAATATGGAATGAATTTCATGACCCTCTCTAGAGAGAAGAAAGAAAATATGGCAGAACGGACTACGTCCGTAGGACAATATAGTATATTATATAGAAGGCTATGAAATATCATACATAATTTTATGTACAGTAAGTGTAAATAAATAAGTATGGGTTCGAAACTTCGAACTTCGAAGTATTTGGAGTGAACTTCTAACCCAAAGAAAGTGCGGATGAGAGGTTTGTATTGGCGGAAGTGGGGACCGAGGGTAATGGGTGAAGAGTGAAGACTGGAGAGAAAGTGCGTGCATGTATTCGGTATAAAACGGGGTGTTACGACGGTTGTGGACGAGCGTGTCTCAAAGTAGTGGAATAGCTTATAAGATTATGAAGACTGATCATCCCATTACCTTGTCTTAGATAGCCTTAACTAGTTATTGTATACAGTCAGACCCCTCTGGTCACTGACACAACATTTCTTTGTATCCCGAATGCCTGGCCTCCTCCGCAGACCGTCACTCGTCATCTATATATTTTACACTACTTAAAAATATTCGCTACTTTACAGTCAAGTTCTCGTTCTATTGGTATAAACATACCGAATTACTCGTATATGTAAAACCAATATCACTAGACACACAGCGATAGTATCCCACCCCAAAACTAACCCCTCGTACACTAGTATTCACTCATGAAAGTACAATAAAAATAAGTAATGGACTGATGATTGGCCTAATTTCTGGTTCACCACACGTGGACCACACTTTACAGAAATGGAACGGTGTCCAACAGTCCAAGAAGTGGGCGTGCAAATTGACAGTCGCTCAACGTGAGGCTCCGCCATGCAATGATTATGGCAAGTGTTTATAATCATAAGTCTGAATTTAAGAGACTACGTCACTTTTAGAAGAAATTTGTGCAAAGCATGGTATTATCTGGCCTTTTCCCCAAGCCATTGCGAGTGTAGCTATATTGAACGCTATTGGGGATCGGTAACGAGCTATCATAGGAAAAACTATTTCTAAGATTATGAGGGACTGAAACGTGTACGTCTGGTTCGAGTGGATTCTATACTACTTGCCAGAATAGGTCGATTTGATCGCTGCATCCTTAGCGCAGAGGAAGTATATTTTGCATCGTTGAGTACCAAATAGGGTAAAATCTAAGCATAAATCAATTCTTAGACCAACATATGCAATAATAAGTATACTTTTAAAAAAATAAGCAAGGGTGCTGAGAAGGCCGTCCCGATAGATCTGACCGTGAGGAGTGAGGAGTGCGAATTCACCGATGAGTATGGAGTCGATAATATCGAGTTGGAGACGCACGAGCAGTATTTCAATAAATACAAAGTGAATAAATACAATCTGGCTGAAAACGTCTGCTTTATTATTGGCATTTTGATAAATTTTGACAAATTTAGGACGCCAAACTTAAAACTTTATATTTTACAAAAAGCCAATTCCATTTCGAAAATAAAAGGAGCTCAACAACTAAAATATGTATTTACATATTACATTCATACATAGCCTAAATACTAAAAAATAAAATAAGTAGGCTATGAGTCATACTGATACACCATAGTCATGATGATTGTGTTCCTTTTTTTTGGTCATGTCAGCAATAAATATGCACCGTACAGATTGCGGTAAAGACATAAATATCGCTGGGCTCTTCTCTGTCAGTTGCTCAGTTCATAGACTAAAATTTGAAGGTCATGACACTCCCACATGCTTCAGGGTTTCCGGTCAAATCCGCTCTATTGAAGGGTTATGACTTGCAAATCCGTGAAGTGAAAGGTGGGTGATCGGTCATGTCGTGGGCGGTACCTCTGTTAAGACATATTTGGTAACGCTGTACATGCCTATGACATCTGTCCATATCTGCTATATAAAGCCAGGATATTGTCGCCCTGCTAATTTTGGTGTGTTGTATTGAGGTTATTATATCGCTTTACTGTACTGGTTTGACTCGACATCCATCTTTGGCTTGAGTTTGTCTCAGTACGGATATCCACGGTAGGCACTTCGCCCGATATTTGGAAGCTATTTCTTTGTGATGGGCATGGTGTAGTGATGGATATCTACGCATCACCTATAACCCAAGTACGTACATACTGTTATATTTGTAACATACTTTAGGTAGAGGCCGTGCGATATTCGCAACTAAACGATTCCAGCCTGGCGACATAGTGCTGCAGAGTATTCCCTACACATGGGTAGCTGCAGCTGAGAGACAGCAGTCCTCATGCAACCAATGTCTTAGAGACTCTAATTCACTCAAGAGATGCTCCACGTGCAAAAGCGCTTGGTTTTGCGATCGCTCGTGTCAGTTGGCAGCGGTAAGAATTTGTGATGATCTTTTACCTTCTTGACCTGTTGCGCTATTTACTCAATGATTGGTAGTGAGAAATGCTTAAAACTCAACAATAGGTAGCTCTATCTATTTTATTGTCTCGATATTTGGTAGCTAGTAACGAGGCGTATTCAACAACTGGTAAGCAGTTGACAGGCGGCCGGGAGTTAGTCGCCTTTCTGCAGTCCTTATACGAGTCGGCGCGTGCGTTCTCCGATGTCGGTGTTGTGTTGAATTTCGAAATGCACCCCTTTCCTTCACATACTGAAGGTTACTTGCAAAGGTAGTCAGGTATGACCGACCAATCTAGCACTGTAAAACGCACTTCAGACCGATATAGCTCGGACGCAATCCGATATCGACCCTAGTTCTAATTCCATACATAGGTCCGTGTGCGTGGGTCTTATTAAACCTTTACTTTCATCTTGGCACGTTACCTGTCCGAATTTTTATGAAGTTGTCCGAATGTAACCGTAAACGTTACTACTTTTTCGCCAAATCCGGCGTCGCAAATCATGATACCACACGAGCACATCAATGACATCATACTTCGATTCTAACGAAGTGGGTTCAAGTATAATATGTGGTTTCTACAATAATTAGTGGCGCTTCGACATAGTTATAATATGTAGAACGACATCTTAATATACCACTAGATACTACCAGAAACAGAGTTTGAGTTTTGTGTATGTAGCTTGATAAGGTTGGTCAGTTGGTGACAAAAGTTGCCTTTTATCAGCCCTCCTTCTTGGCACGCTTGATACACCCCTTTTGCTTGGCCAGGTTAGCTTCTTAAATATACAAATGTTCGCGACTGACTATACACCATCCGCAAGAACCTGGAGTGTTGTGCTATTCTGACCATTCACTCGATAAGTTGCAGCTCGAAAATTCATGCGTACAATCTTCGAGGCGCATGATAGGTGTGCCATACGGATTCATAGTAGTTATGGGTTCGGAGGTGTCTGTTTTATCTTTAGGGGTTAGGTTTCAGTACAGACGATATGTCCTACGTTTTTTCTGGTCACATTACTGTGCTGCACGTTGCCAAGACTTCTCATATGTAGCCTCTTTACCGAGTACCAAAAGTTGTACATCCCTTGCCTGCAGTGGAAACATCACAAGCGTGTTTGTTTCAAATCCGAGACAGACTGGCTCCAATCAGAGACGAACAGAGCAAAAGATGAAGCCCGCATCCTGGATTTTGTACTCGAGCTAGCAGATTCAGGATTCGGTTTACATAAGGAGAATACAGTATGTTGTGCCGATTTATGTTTCTGTGTCTCAAGAACCGCATCATATCGCTGCAATAATAAATAACAATCACAAATATTAATCTACAGAAATATTTCAACTGATGTCACATATAAGTGTGAACACATTCGACTTAATATGGCTTTTGATCGAAATACTCACCGGACAAGGAGTCCACACCCGCTCACTGGAGTATTACCAACAACTTTCATAGTCGAACCATATAATACTGCATCAAACGCATTCTCATGTTAAAAGAACATACAATTTCGGT